>PVJX010009935.1:0-58902 GCA_004027295.1 Dolichotis patagonum
GGCTTAAAAATTCATTGTTCAGCAATTGGCCTTTGAAAATGTAAACAAATGGTGTAAATAGGCTTAATGAGCCCATAAAAAATAGCCTACACAGTCTAAGAGGATTCAGATTTGCTTCTCTAATCTCAAAATAATGGGCACTTGAGACAAGGCACCACATGGATAAACTATTAGGTGGAGAAGCTTCATGTGGTATTCAGCCTCCCCAGTGTATAAATAAATGTGCTGCAGCTGTTGGATCTCTGGTCTTCACCTCTTTTTTCTTCCTGCCTTCCTTCCCATCAGGTGAGAGGGCTCCATGCAGCCTGTTTCCTGTATTCTGGCTCTTGTCTCTGTTTCTCCACTCTCTCACAGGTCTCACCCTGGGAACATCCAGAGCTGTGTGGGACATGGCAATATAAAAACCTTCTACAATTGAGTCAATACTTTTTAAATTATGGCTCTAAAGAGATACTTGAATATTTGAAATGAAAAGGAAGACACTGACAAATAAGGTTTATTATTCCTTGCTGTGTGAGCAGCTAAAAGGATGATTCTGGTAAAACATGATTAAATAGCACATGACAGGGTTCTCTAGCCAATAACCTCAACCTCAAAGTTACTTCACAGTCTTAAGACTTAAACAGTAGAGAATAATCGCTGACTTGAGAAATAGAAAATTATGGGAGGGTTGTCTATGGGACACTCAGCATAGAGAGTGACATATTTCAGAACTTTGTGTTGTTTTTGTAAACAAATTTTCTTAATCCACTAAAGAATTTTAAGAATCACACAATTTTTATTTTATAAAAATTAATTAACTTCAAATCTTAAGAATGTAGTGGTTGGATTAGAGTTATACAACATAGCAGCTTTTAGTTAAAGCTTGAAGCTAAAATTTGGGCAGAATTTACAGGAGATTAGCTAATACAAGTGAAAAGATATTTTCATATGTTTTCATATGTTTCATATGTTTTAATATGTTTTGAGGAGATGAAAGAAACAAAGAAGCAAAAAAACTGGAGGCCAGTGTGTCAAGATCAAAGGAATATTAGTTTTAGCTAGATACCATAGGGAAAAGAACAACACAGCATTTGGCAGAGAATGAGAATTTCAACAAATAATACATCTTGATTTGGACTTTTTGAGACTGAGATATGTATAGGATGTTGAAGAAAGACAGTCAGGACAAAGCTTCTAGTGATTTACAAATGAAAACTAAAAAGATAAATCAAAAGAATATAGGAGTCACATTTAAAATGAGTTCAAAATAATTGGTGGCACAGAGAGGAAACTGGACTGAAAATCCAAATTGTTTACAGAAAATAATTAAAATATTAGAAATGATACTTGAAATCAGCTAAAATATTTAGACAAAAATATAAAACTTTAAAAAATTTTTATTACAAAAGGAACATGAAAAATTAAGTATATTTACATTTAAAAATTAGAAAGGATATATGGAATAAATTCAGAAAATCTAGATGAAATGAGATAGTAGAGGTAGATATGAATAGAAGCCTTAAAAGAAAATATGTAGTTAAGATTTTTTAGAAGTGGATAGTGTTTTGAATACTGATAAAGTAGGCAAAAATGTAGTTGGATTGATTAAACCTATAGAGGGTGGAAACTAAACTATTATGAAGTAAAAAGGAATAGAATTTTAAATGTGAAAGAATTATATCTGCATCCTTATATTACAAGTGGGAAAATTTAAACCTTAAGATAAATCCTGCCCTAGGAAATATAACTTGGAAGTAGAAGTTCTAAAATTGATCATGTGTCAATCTGAACTTCAAAGTCAGTATATTTAAATTTTATGCAATGTATCATCCCCTTGCAATGATGAATAAAATTTTAAACTGTACCACATCAATTTTCCAAATTTTATATCCACAGTTAAGTTACTAGGGCTGTGAAATGGTAGCTCTTATGAATAACTGTCCATTAAATTTATAAATAATTTGAAAAACAAGTATCTTTGCTCAAGAGAAAGTGAAATTGCTATTGAATGAAGTGTCCCACTGGCTGTTGTGGGCTAAAAGTTCCTGGAAAGCACAAGCCATGTATGTTAGTTAGTGTTTTGTTGCTGTGCTCAAACACTGGTGCATAACACTTGGGAAAGGGAAAGGTTTATTTTGCTTTATCATTTCACAAGATTCAGTTTGATGAGCTGGCTTCACAGTTTTAGGTCTACAGCGTAGAGAAGCAGAAATATGGTGGGAGGGCATGGTGGTAGATAGCTGCTTTCCTCACTGCAGCCAGGGAAAAGAGAGGGAAAGAGAAGGAAAAGGAGATGGAGAAAAAGAGGGAGAGCGGATAGTGAGAGAAAAAGGAGAGGAACAGATGGGAAAGGGGAGAAAGAGAAAGAGAGAGAAAGAGAGAAAGATTCTTCAAAGCCCTGCCCCAGTGCCCCTCCTCATCCAATGAGGCCTCACCAGTGGGTGCCATCAGTTGGGGACAAAACCTTCAACACTTGAGATTTTAGAGTACATTTAAGACTTGAGCCGTAATTCCATGTGTTTATTTTCTCACTTATATTCCAAGGTGTACTGAGTGACTGTCTTGGTATCTATGGGAACTTCTGGTGTGTGTATTCATAATCCTACATGCCAGTATTTCTCAAGATTGCACTGCCTCACAAAGAAACAGGTTTGGCTCTATCAATAAGGTTTTAGAAAAGTGAAAAACTATTCTTTAAAAGGCTACTTGCATCAGCCAACTTTCTGTTACTCTAACAAAATAGCTCAAATAATAAAATTAAAATGAGGAAAGTTTTCTTTTCCTTGAATATATGAGAATTCCTCCTATTGCTCTTGGGTCTGTGGTAAGGCCCCTCTGCATAATGTGAGATGGAGTGAGTGGGGATGAAAAAAGACAACGAGATGTTGTTAAGTTTTCACTGTTTCTTCCAAGGTCATGCCTCTGAGAATCTCAAGCCTCTGAATAGTCTCCACTTTCTCAAGGATCCATGATTTCCCAAAAGCACCACAACATGGAGACTGTGATTTTAATAATGGACTTGTGGTGGATATTCCAGATGTAATCTGTAGCCCTATGCATCTCTAGTCGTAGAAAAGAAAAGCATGTGAATCAATACACACACACACACACACACACACACACACACTTTCATCTCAATCCTTTAAAACCTTAGTCAACTATTAATAAAAGATAGTACTTCATGTGATAACAGAGAAACATTCACAATGGAGGTAACTGCCAGGCAATCTTTTTAATATAATGTCTATAAAATTTTCAACACCAAAAAGTTAATAAATAATGACATTAATTTTAAAACATATATAAAATACAAGTAGCCAAAATATTTTTGACAAAAATGGACAAATTTCATAGACTTACTCTACCAAAATTCAGATGATATGTCATGGATTTAGTCTACCAGTAAATATAAAGATCTGTAGAAAAAAATATAAGCAAGCCTATTTTGAGCAATTGATTACTCTATGAAGTTAACATATGGTATGGATGATATCTAGATTTCTACTCAAAGCCCCATGCACACCTAGGTGGTAGGTTTGAATGTGACTTGATCATGACTGTATGATACTGGATCAGTCCACTGACTGGTTTAGTATAGTTTTGTGTGCAGATGATGGATTTACTACAGAAGGAAAGATTACCTTTGGTATCAGTAATATCAAGTAATAGGCTTATAGCCTGTATAGAGTAAAAATGGGTAAAAAAGGAAGTCATTTTGCTTGCTGTTACCCTGCTGTGGACTGTTTCTCCTCTGCCATGCTGTAACACCTTTGTGCCAGCTGACTATGGACTGAAATCTCTACAAACTCTAAGCTGAATAAACCTTTTCTCCTTTGACTGGTAGGTGCCACATATTTTTTCCAAGCAATGAGAAAGTAACTAAGATAACATGCAATTCAACTGAGATAGTATTTTGTTCAAAAAATCATGCTAGAACATCTGCTTATTCCTATAGGAAAGACAATAACTTATTTCAACCCATGACTCAAACCAAATAAAAATTCATTCAAAACGAATTATAGACCTAAATATAAAAGTAAAATAGTAAAATGTTTAGTAGAAAACAGAAGAAAATTCTTACCACTTTAAGCTGTAAAAAATTGAACAAAAACATAAATAAAATGCATTAAAAACAAAAGAAACATTAGTATATTGGACTTAAACATTATTTAAAATAGTCTTTACACGACAGTGACAAAAATAAAAAGATAGATTTGCACTGCAGAAAACCATTAGTTGTATATTTTCTGATAAAAGGATTGTGTCTAGAATACATATGTGTGTGTCAGTGTTGTGCACACATGTGTGTCTGAGTGGGTGTTTCCAAAAAGCATTTGAAGAAGAAAAGCGATCAACGGTAACTGAGAAGCGGACATAAACGGCCACTTCCTCTCACAATCAATATCAGCATGAATGTCAGAGAAACATGCCAGTTAAAGTCATGGTGAGATATGATTCATACAATTTCATATCTACAAATATATATAAAACCAAAAATATTTACAATATGAAATATTACCAAGAAATTAGAGCTATATATTCTAATGCATTCCAAAGTATAGTAGAAAATAATAACACTATTTTGGGAGTCTTAACAAACACTCTTGACCTAAACTCTGATCTAACATTTTGACCCCCAGGAGAGAAAATATGTCTATAAAATTATTTGTCTGAGAATTCTATTCCTAGTAGCTAAATTTTTAAATAAAATATCTAATAGACCAATGTTTATGCAAATCATAGTATATTTATGCAATTAAAGATTATGTAATATCTACAAGCATAAAACAATATTGTTAAAATTCTAAAATATTATGTTTAAAGAAATCAGAAACAAAAACTACTTTGTCTGTAATTCCTTTATATAACATCTAAGAGTAACATAAACTAAGCTATGATGTTGAAAATCTGCATGCTGGCTTCCTGTGAGAGATGAAAATTGACTGAAAGAACCTGCTAAGGTAATATATGGCTTGGCAGAAATGTTCATTCCAGGTTTAAGTTTAGGTTTTATTATATCCATATATATATTTCCAAATTGTACTCTTGAGAAATGTGCTGATATCTAATTTTATCCCTTAAATAAATAACTAAATAATTATATGCACATATATTTAAACAGACATGTGCACACCACACATAAAATTTCTCAGTATATTGGCCAGAGAATTCTATGATAATTTAAATGTTTTGATGAAAACTCATAATTTATCTGCCAATGTGCCCCTTACTCTATAAAACAAAGTTCAAATTTTCCTCCTTGCTCTTTTTCAGTCCCATCAAGAGACCAAATATGATCTCTTGCTTGATCACTGCACTTGTTTGCTGACCTCTTTTTTCCCAGGACACTATGACAAACTTACTCTCCCATTTCAAAGCTTTCCTCATGACGTGATTCTCAGTCTGCTTTAACATACTGAAGAAAAAAAAAATGATGTCCCCTCTTTAAGCATGAGTTAATTTTCCATAACACTTCTCAGTCCCTAAACACACAAATGAGATAACTGATCATGTGCCTATTGCATATATTTGTTCCTCTGCTTCCACTAGCTTCTAGATCAGTTCTATTTACTGGTATATTCCTGGGAAATGTGTGGAACTAATAGAAATAACATATTTTTCATAGCATTTTTCCTAAAAGAATCAGATACTGGTATGGAAAATTTCTGATTAAGTACATGACCAAGAATCTTGAAATCTTTGTCAGCATGAGCTCTCTGTCACTTAACCTATCCTTCCCATTTTTCTTTGTTTCTTCCTTTCTCTCTCCCTCCTTCTTTTACCTGCCTCCTGTTTTTTCTTCATCTTTATTCTCCTACTCACTTTTCTTCTTCTCCTTCTTCCCCTCCTTTCCAACCTTCTCCCTATTCACCCTTCTTTTTGTTTTCTAGAAGCTTTGTAGCAAACAAGATCACCAGAGAAAACTGTCTGTTTCAATTCCTTTCTATAAATGTGTGGTAGAAAAATTAAGGTATAACAGAAAAATAATATTTTTGCACCAAGAAGAAATGCCTTAATGGGAGATTATTTAGATTTTTTGAAAGTATCTTTCAATGATAGAGAATATACTAAGTAAAATTTTTAGCACATGCAATTTTATCTTAATAGAGAAAAATAGAACTCTATTATTTTTTAAAAAATTTTTATTTCTCAGAGCAAGTTACTGAATTTGTTTCTTTCAAAGTTAAAATCTAAAGTTCATAGTACCAAGAGGCAATAAAGTTAAGTTTTTAGGTTAGAAACATTTCACGATTCAGAAATAGTAGAAAAACTATATTGGTGGAATATTTTATTTTATTTATATAAAATGAATGAATTGTTATTTACCAGAATCTCTGCTAATATCAAGTATCAAAGAAAAAAACAGAAGAAATATGAGATGTCTGCCAAAAACGCCAACTGAAGAGGTTATGACCTTTGTCGTTACAATCAGGTTTATTCAAGCAAAATGAAACTTAGTTTTATAGTATGAATTGAGTGCGTTCTAATAATATGGTATGATACCAAATGTTACAAAGTCAAATAGTGAAATAGAGAGCTGTAAGCCACAAGTAAATGTTTCAACAAAATATAAAAGAAGAATTTAAGCATTAAATAATTTAAGAAAATTTTAAAATGCAGGAAAGTAGAAAGATCATATATATATATATATATATATATATGCACAGACATATTTATATTTCATTACAGTACTGTAAGAAAACCATAATAGTAAACAATTTCAATTGTAGAGCTCAGTAACTTATTAAATGTCTGGACTATTTTTAACTAGAAAAGGAAAGTACTAGACTATAAGCTTTTCCAAATCTCTAATTTGTTCCAAAGCTTTAGGAAATGAAAAAAGAACTGACAATATTTGAATTATGCCCCAAATATTCTTCTTGTACACAAAAGTTTAGAAGCCTTGAGATTTATAAATGTGCTTCCTGTGTTACGACTATAAACCAAGGTTATAGTCATTGAATAACAAACACTGGCTTTATTCAGTCCCTACAAAGAAAAATGCACCTATTTAAAATTTCATATACAAACAGAAAAATACCACTTAAAATGCTCACTCCCATTCAAAAATAACTCACTGAATAGATCATATTTACTATTTCAAATAAAGTATGCATAAATAGCATTAGTAGATGTAGGCCATTAGACTTATTACAAAGTCTACCAATATTATGGTAAATTATCAAATAATATCTCTCAAAAGCTCCAGACCTTCAAGAAGATGAAACATTTTTAATGGCTTTCTGCATTCTATAAACATGTTAAAGTCCTTTGAAAAAGAAGCAAATTAATAAACTTTTAAAGCCCTCATATATCTATGCTAGACTAACCATTTCCAAGTAAAAGTTATGCTAATTTGGTTCAGACTACATCTTTATAATATAAAAGCGTCATTTAAAATCTATAAACTTTGAAGTCTGGAATTTTAATTAGAGAGCAAAACTGTTACCCCTAAGTCTTTCAAGTAAACTCTCTCACTGTAAGTCAGGAGTCAAACCAGCTGTAGGATTATATCTCTCCTTTTACAACAGTCAAATTGATTCAAGCTGCTTGCATTGTTCACAGCTGTGAACATAGGTCAATAAGCTCTTAACGAGAAAAAGGATATGTTAGCTTGCATCAAATGGCCAATAGTTTCAGCAAACAGCAAGACCATCAAATTACAATTATTGTATGGTTTCATTATGTTTTTAATCATGATACATTAGATCTATCAGTCTTCAATCTTTGTCTAAACCGTAGACCGCAGCACATGCGTGATTAAAATGAACAAGTCTCATTCAACAATTAACAAAATATCTCCTTCTCAGAAGACCTTTTTGGAAGATTTTACTATTTCTATTGGCTAGAATTATATTTTATTTGTTCCATGACTTTTGGCTTTTTCTATTGGCTGGAATTGTATTTTATTTGTTCCATGATTTGTAGCTTCTTTTTTGTTGTTGTTGTTGTTGTTGTTGTTGTTGTACTGGGGATCAAATTCGTGACCTTGATCTTGTCAGGTGGGAACTTGTGCTGCTTGGCCTAAATCCCCAGTCCTGATTTATGATTTTCTATTAAAGATTTTTAAATTGTCTTGCTGGAATCCTTAGACAAGTTAATGATTAGATCTCACTATCTTTTTATAGGTTAATTTTTACCTACCCTCTTAAAATGACTCATCTTCTTTATCTAATTATGATTTTCATTAACAATAACTTCTACCATTAACAGAGAGAGTTTTGCTATAATCCTAGAGAAAAGAAACTGTCAACTATAACTGAAAGATCAAAAGGAATGAGCAGTTGTTTTGCCAACATGAATTTTATTTCAAAACATGATATTGTATTTCAGAGGCAACTTCAAAATAAAGCATGTCTTACGTGTTGCTAAAATTGAAAAAAAAATGTCATGTAGGTTTCTTTTTTAACAGAGCAACATATTTTAGGAAACAAAGATAGTTACGACTTTTATTTCTGATAGGAATTATCATGAGAGAAACAGAAGTATGTAATAAAAAATGAATTAAATCATGAGGAGATTTTCACAACTGACAGAAGATTAGAGGAAAAATTTAAAAATAGCAACCAATGATTACGTGGAATGCTAAGCCATGGACAACCCAGAAGAAATCCCCCCAAAGATGTTGGTATATTTTGCTGCCACCACTGATACCCCATGTTCTTAGTATATTCATACTATTCAAAGTTAAAGTGATTATTAATATTGTTACCTAGATTAATACCTTGATTTTAACTATTTCCTAGTCATTGTTTTATTATTTCTTAAAAAAAAATAACTCCCTTTCCTTCTGCCTTCTATGCCTTTAAGCAAGATTTTGTATTATTTTACATAATTCACTTGGTCTCCTCTCTTAAAATATCAATTATTCTTTTAAAAAATGACTTTAATGGTTGTACTAGTGTTTGCAATATATAGTTTTGACTACTTAATTCCACTTTCCAATGAACTTATTCAATTATGCTAGTGGTAAAGTTTCATTTTTGTTTTTGTTTGTTTTTAATGCCAGAGAATTCCCTTTATTTTACCTTCCGACTGATATTAAAGTATTATTGTTATTCATTTCACCTATCAATAGCTATTATTATCCAATGCATTGTTATCAATTTTAATCTTTTTTAAAATTGTATTTTATTTTAAAATAGAGTAAAATTAAACACAACAAAACAGAACAGAATGGGACATAAGAAAGCACAAATTTCAAAGCTAGACAACCAGAGATCTTCACTATATGTCATATTGTCTCTTGTTTTCTTCCAAATAGTTGTCCTTATCTTTGCATATGGGGAGCTCATACTAAATAACATAGCCAATCTTTTCACAAGATGTGTAGTTCACTGGCTCCCACTTTCTAGGCAGGGGGGAGGAGGAGGGGGGACAGGACACATGAGATGTCTGATTCTCAGGCCACATGCAGGCAGGATCACAGTCACCCCCCAGAGATGGGAAGAGTTCCTTGTTCTCCCAGCACTCCAAGTCAACCGCACTGTGCAGGTCCTGAGGCACCAGGGTCTCTCTGCTTTGGGCTGCTGAAAGTCAGCCACACTCACAGCCACCCCCCAGAGAGGGGAAGAGTTCCTTGTTCTCCTGGCACCCCGAGTCAACTGCACTGTACAGGTCCCGATGCACCAGGGTGTCTCTCCTTCGGGCCACCGAAAGTCTGCCACGCTCTCAGCTGCACCCCCAGAGAAAGGAGGAGTTCCTTGTTCTCCTGGCACCCTGAGTCAACCACATGGTGCAGGTCCTGAGGCTCCAGGGTCTCTCCCCTGCAGGCCCCCTAAAGTCCGCCATACTCACCTGGTATTTCTTTCTGATGAATTGACCATTCCATTTCCAAAGCTCTGAAATGGCCAACAGACCACAAAAAGAATTCTCTTTAGGCTCCTGTTTGAAACTAGCAGTTACAGCAATCTGCTGGCCTTGCTTCCAGGGCCCATCAATATTATCTTTAATAGTTGTTATAAAATCATCTTATTATAAGGAAAACTATTTTATCCACCTTCAATTTTTCCTTCTTTCCTTTATCCAGAGTCAAGTTTGACTTACATAATTTTTCCCCCTGAAGTACTTTCTTTAAAACTCCTTGCAAAGCAGTCCACATCGTGACAAATTCTTCCAGTTATTGTTCATCTGGTAAATGTCTTTACTTCTCCTACATTTTGAAGGAAACTTTAATAGCTATAGAATTTAGGTTGATGGTTTCTTTCTTTGAATACTTCACATGTTTTACTTGAGTCTCTTGTTTACCTGGTATCTATCAGAAAGCTGATGTGATTCTTTTTATATCTCAGGGCAAGGTATATTGTTTTTTTCTCTACTTTCAATAATTCTATCTCAGTAGACTACTTCCAATATTTTGTTTGTTTTTTCTGCTCTTTTTTAACAATAAGCTTATGTATATATTCTTTAGTGTTTATTCTGCTTGCTGTTCACTGAACAATTTATGCACTTGCCAACTGTCACTACTTCTGGAAAATCCATGCCTATTGATGGCTTAGCTTGACTTGAGATCTGCCATTACATTTAAGAAATTCATTGCCATTACTACTTCTAATAGGTACTCTATTCCTTCTCCTGTTTTTTGTCTTCAGGATCCCATATATATGTGATATACCTTTTGAAAACAAGATTACAGGATATATTTCCACCACCACTTTCCTTTTGTATTTCAGTTAGTGAAGTTGCTATTGGTTTTCTCAGCTATATCTACTATACTGGTAAACACCAGACTCTATGGATAAGCAATCAGATTTCTTGATTTCTCTAACATAGTTTTTGCTATTTGATGTAGTCTTGCAGCACTTTTGCCCTTAATCTACTGTTGTTATACACAAACTCAGTTGGAATGGTAGTGAAGTGTGGGGAGAGAAATATTCTCTGCCTTTCCGCCACAGTCAATATTTTTAATGGAATCGCATCTGGTTTGTGAATTTATCAAATCTTTTCACAAAAATTATAGCTTCTATGCCTACCTTTAATAAGGCAAAAATGATAGAAATGGGTGTGGTTGAAATAATATCTTAATTTGAAATGAGATAGTCTTGTGAATTTCAGTGTTTTTATTTGTTAGTGGTGTTGTTTTCTTTTGATTTCTGGAGAATGTCTTTATATAGAAGAAGAGCCAGTATTGTTCAGATGTCTTTCATGAGATAAGATCTCAATGACTTTCTGGATTTTCCTGTCTCTCCAAATGTCAGGAAAATGGTTTCTCTTAGGACATCAATTCTCAAAAGTATCCAAGAAAATTCATTGATTTGAGGTTTCTGTGCATTTTCTTTGTTAAGATGTTACTAATTTTCCAATCTTTACAAACAAAACTTTTATATTTGTTACTGGAAGCATCATCTTTCTATATTGCTAAAAGTGGAATATTTGGGATCATGCCAGAAAAAATATTTAAAATCATGTAACAAAAATGGCATTGGTTATACTCAGTTTCTCTACTTATATACTTACACTGTAATTATATTTTACTTAATTCCTATACTTATATCCTTTTCAATTTCTTTTTCAGGTTATAATTTATTCTGTTCAAGTTTATTGTTTCTAACTCACATTTCACCATAAATTGTCTCACATGTTACATGATTCTGAAGGAATCATTCTAAACTGTTCTCACACATTTGAAGTCAGCTGAGACTAAAGGAGATATATGTCTGGCATAGATTAAAAAATATATGACAATCAGAGTTTTGGATAACAGGCAAATATTTGAAAGTGGATTTTAAAATTTAGTTTTTGAATATGAACATTCTTCTATATATTATTTTAAACCAGTTTTTAAAATTTAGTATACTTAAGCAATAGTAATGTCAAAGAGTATGACATTTGGAAATAGGAGATTAAGTGCTACAAAAACTAAGTATCTTTCAACAGAATTATGGTATTTGACAGCTGTAACATCTCTAAAGACATTTCAGTTTTATTTATTAGGTCAATCCATCAGTATATACACACTATGAAATTCCAAAGTGACTATTAGCAAATGACAGTACAGCTTGACATATGTGAAGGCAGTTTAAACAAGCTTAAAATATTGATAAATTTTGAATAGATAAAGAAAAATGAGTATGAAGATATAGTCAGAAAAATACTCTAAAAGCATTAATCAATATCTTCTGTGTATTTAGAAAGGAATGAGTTGATAAAATGGAAATTAGCAAGTATAAAAGAACACAATATACTCCTTTAAGCACTCTATGTGAGTGCCTCAGAAAACAATGAAGAAGGGGTTGGAAAAATAGAAAACTTTCCTGAAGGAGTCTAACTCCTTGTTTACCTGTGATCACTATACTTACTCTAGATTCTTCATCTCACCCAGCATTCCTAACAAGTTTGTTTCTCAGTTTCATTACATTTGTAAATTTATTTCCTTTGCTTTTCCTTATCATGAAGCTTCCTCAGAGCAATTTCTGCCATGTTTGTTGTCAAGTTCTGCCATTTTTTTACTTCACTTTCTCATTTCCGACACTCACTTCATGTGCCATTTTCTTTGAGGATTTTTCACTTTGATTTTATTGTAAATTAATAAGCCCTTCATCATACTTTTATTATCCTAGCATATGTCATTTTTAAAGTCACACAATGAGACAGACAAATCCAAAGGCTGCAGACTGAAGTTGTCCTTTTACCTTATAGTATGCACAACATTTCCTCAAAATGGATCAAGGACCTAAATGCAAGGATAAATTAGTAGCCTATTAGAAGAAACCACAGGGGTAAATCTCTCATAATTTTGATTAACCAGTAATTTCTTAGATATGAGACAAAAACAACAGAAAAACTGTATTAGGCTTCATCAAAATTAAAACTGTTTTGCTACAAGAAATAAAAATAATAAAATAAAAAGAAGAAATCAAGAAAATATTTGCAAATCAATACCCAGTAACACTCTAGAAGAGAAAGCCACTATAGCACAATAATAAAAGATTCATAATCGAATTGCAATAGCTCACCCAGTACCAAGGCTCTGGTTCAAAGAAGGAGAGAAAGAGAGAGAGAACACAACAATGTCAAATCTTAAATCTCTCTAGAATCTTAACTCTGCCTTATCATGTACTGTAGCTTAATAAAATCATAAGTTGCAGAAACTAGAACCTGGATATTTTTAGGGGCCCACTATTTTGCCTATCTCCACATGATTTATCCTCAGGAACATGTGAACCTACAGCACATGAGATTATTATTTCTACTGGGATGCTATTAGAAAAGAGGCAGAAAATAAGTATTTACAATGATGTGGAAAAACTAGAACACTCATATATTTTTAAGGAGAAATAAAGTGGTAAAATTTCACTTTAGAAAAAAATTTGAAAGTTTCTGAATATGACTAGTCACAGATTTACTATAGTATCCAAGGATTACAATCCTACTATAGAATTGTGAAATCATATGTTTACAGAAAAACATTCATGCTAATGACCATATAATCTTTTTTCTAATATCTAAAAACTGAAAAGAAATTAAGTCCCTGTTCATTGTGGAAATGATAAAGTGATATTAATATACTGAAATCTTATTCAGACATTTAAAGGAATAAAGTCCTTATAAATACTATAACGTGGAAAAACTCTGAAAAAATAATTGAATAGGCCTAACTGGACTACACTCAGTGAACTCCAGGCAGTGAGCAAGGCCCAGAATTCACCCCTGGGCCCTGACCACATGCGCTCCCGGGGAATCCCAGTGTACATGGGGCAAACTTGGAACTCTGTGTCCAGGCAGTAAGACCAACCCTGCATCTGAGGCCACCCCAGGAGGCACGAGAGGGACCAGCGGGCCTAACGGAACTATGCTCAGCAAACTCCAAGCAGCGAGCGGGACCTGGAATCCACCCCTGGGTCCTGACTGCACATGCCCCTGCGGAATCCCAGCGCACAGGGCAAACTTGGAACTCTGCTCGCAGAGGAACCTTGGACTACAGTGGATTATTTGTGCTAGTTTAAAGGGAGATTAAGTGACTGCCTCACTAAAACAGAAGATCTCAGCTGGCTCCAGTCAGTGTGATGAGTATGCCCCTAAAAGAGAGATGTACAGCGGCTAAATAGGGCTACTAGTAAAGCTCCCTCCAACTAACTTTAAGACCTTGGTAAGTCTGGCAAGAGTGAGGGTGACCCCTTCCTACACACAGAAAGCATCAGACAGAGTGAGGAGTGTGCTGAGAAGGGCTCCCCCAACTTGAAGAAAATCAATAGGGCCTATGAGACACACAGACACAATAGGGACACTGTAGGGCCTCAGCAGACACAAACACTATAGACAGGGAGATTTGATGACTGGGAATAACCTGAAGATAAAGCACTAGCAGGAACTAAAAGTTGACCTACATCAATACTACTAGGCTTGTCAGCCCAGGAAGAATATAGGACTCACCGAACAGGCCATGCAACAGGAAGTCAGGTGACTGTCCCACCTGTTCACTTTAGGACCCAGCAATTGAACAAACATCAACCTTACAGAAGGCCATCAAGATACATACTACTAACAGTTGACACTAGCAGGTCTGAAGGACCAAACACTAACTCAAAAGGGGAAAATGGTGAAATGAAAGAGCAAAATGCAATCTCAAACATCTAGTCCAAAAGAAGCAAGTACAGGAGACATTGAAATAGAAGACTCTGAAAGTAACACACTGGAAATCTCTGAAAAGATATCGAATGAAATAAAAAAAAAACTCCATGATGCCATAGAAGAAATAAAATTAGAAGTACTCTCCCATGTAAAAATAGAAATAGCAAACTTAGTAAAAGAGTTGCTGAGAGCAGCTAAAGAAGAAATAGAGAAAAAGTACAGGAGCATGGGAAACGGATTGAAACCTTGAATGAACAATATAGAAAACTGTAGGGAGCGGCGGGATAGCCTCCCTGCTGCTGCCCCATCCCACCCTCCTATGGGCATTTGGTGCATCTGCCTACATTACCCATGATCCTCTCTGCCTGGCCGGACATGACTGTGACCTATCTGGTCTCTTCACAACGTCTCTGCCTGATGACATACTTCCTCCCACCATCACCCATAGTTACTCCTGCCAGAAAGTTGAGCCCGCCCAACTGTTGCTTAGATACTCCCGCCAAAAGGGTTAGTACACCCATAGTTGCCTAGTTACCCGACTACATCATATGATCTTACTCCCTCATTTCTGCCCTCTATATAAGCCATGCTCACTTCCTCAATAAACGAGACTTGATTGGAATTGCTCGACTTGTCTCCGTCTCTCTTTCCTCTTGTCCCGTTCTCATCCCATCCCCGTTCTCCTTCCAGGTTAGACCCACGGACTGATCCGTGGGCTGGATCAGAAAACAAGCAGAATTCATGAAGCAAACTTAAAGAGACATCCAAGAAACAAAAAATTCTATACAAAGCATGCAAACCCATTCAAATGAAGCCGAGGATACGATTTCAGACCTTGAGGACTGGATCAAAATTAGTGATCATGAAATGATAGAACTTTTAAAAACAACAAAGCAGCATGAAATGACAATCCAGAAGCTTCAAGATGATGCCAAGAACAACAATATAAGATTAATAGGCATTAGTGAAGACGCTGGAGTCAGTAAAAATGACATAACTGAAATATTCACAGAAATAATAGTAGAAAATTTCCCAAACATGGGTAGAAATCTTATATGCAGATAAGTGAGGCATATAGAACACCAAACAGTCACAACCAACATAAATCTACACCAAGACACATAATAATTAAGAACTCAGACATACAATATAAAAACAGAATACTAAAAGCTGTTAGAGAAAAGGCACAACTCATCTATCAAGGAAAGCCCATTAGGATAACAGCAGACTTTTCAGCACAAACTCTCAAGTCAAGACAAGCTTGGAATGAGATATTTCAAGCCCTGAAAGAAAACAGCTTTCAACCCAGACTGATGTACCCAGCAAAACTTTCATTCAAATTTAATGGAGAAACAAGATACTTCCATGACAAAGAACCACTGAAGAAATTCATGTCCACAAAGCCAACCCTAGAAAGAGTATTGAAAGACATACTAGACAGAGATAAAAATGACCATAATCTTCAGACCAACAGAAAGAAACCACCAGGTAAGACAAGCAATTAAATAAGGGGGAAAAACAGAAAGCAAATAATTGGAACATAACATGGCAAAGTTGAACCAGTACATATCAGTGATATCCATAAATGTAAATGGCCTCAATTCAACTATCAAAAGAAATAGGTTCACAGAATGGATCAATAAACATGACCCCACAATATGCTGTATACAAGAAACACATCTGACCCAAAAGGAAACTCATAGATTAAAAGTCAAAGGATGGAAAACAATATTCCATGCAACAGGAACCCAGAAAAAAGCAGGGGTAACTATTCTATTGGCAGACAACCTGAACTTCAAACACAAAATGATTAAAAGAGATAAAGAAGGTCACTACATAATTGTAAGTGGAAAAATTCAAGAGTAACAACTAGAAATTATAAATATATATGCACCAAATACAGGAGCACCCAACTATATAAGACACATACTAATGGACATGAAAAACGAGACACAAAAACACAATTATTACAGGGGATCTTAACACCCATTGTCACAAAGAGATAGATCAACTAGACAAAAGGTCAGTGAAGAAATAATAGAACTTAATCATATCCATGAGCAATTGGACTTAGTAGATGTTTACAGAGTGTTTCACCCAACCACATCAGAATACACCTTCTTCTCAGCTGTGCACAGGACATTCTCCAAAATAAACCATACATTATCCCATAAAACATTCTTAAGTAAATACAAAGTTATTGAAATTATCCCATGCATAATATCTGACCATAGGAAACTAAAATTGGAAATTAGTGGCAAAAGAAACAGCAAAACCTGCATAAATATATGGAAATTAAATAACAACCTTTTGAACAACCAGTGGGCTACAGATGAAATTAAAGAAGAAATAAAGCAATACCTACAATTCAATGAAAATGTGGAAACAACATACTATAATCTGTGGGATGCAATTAACACAGTCATAGGAGGTAAATATATAGCAGCAAATTGTCATATCAAGAAAACAGAATAAGCACAAATAAACAACCTAATGCTTCATCTCTTTTTTTTTTTTTTTTGGAACCGGGGATCGAACTCACGACCTCACACTTGCTAGGCAGGCGCTTAAGCCACTGAGCTAAATCCCCAGCCCACTAATGCTTCATCTCAAGCTTCTAGATAAAGAAGAACAAGTTAAACCCAAAGCTCATAGAAGAGAGGAAATAGTAAAGATTAGAGAAGAAATCAATACAATTGAAACTAAAAAAAAAAAATTACAAAGAATTAATGAATCAAAGGGCTGGTTTTTGAGAGAATAAACAAAATTGACAAACCTATAGCTAACCTTATAATGAAAAAGAGAGAAAAAACCCAAATTCACACAATAAGTACTGAAAAGGGGGAAAATTACTATAAATCCCACTGAAATTCAAAAGAGCATGAATACATACTTTGAAAATCTCTACTCACAGAGTGGAAAACACAGAAGAAATGGACAGATTTCTAGAAACATATGAACTACCAGAGCTCAACCAAGAAGATAAAGCAATTTTGAATAACACAATATCAACTATTGAAATTGAAAAGGTAATTAAATACGTACCAACAAAGAAAAGTCCAGGTCCTGATGGATTCACAGCTGAATTCTACAAGAAATTTAGAGAAGATTTGATGCCAATATTCCTTAAACTCTTCAATGAAACTGAAAAGAAAGCAGTCCTCCCTAAATCATTCATGGAAGCAAGTATTACTCTCATACTGAAACAAGAGAAAGACCTAACCAAAAAGGAGAACTATAGACCAATCTTACTAATGAACATTGATGCAAAGATTCTCAATAAAATACTGGCTAATAGAATGTGGCAAATCATCAAGAACATTATACATCATGACCAAGTGGGGTTCATTCCAGAAATGCAAGGATGGTTTAACATACACAAATCAATAAATGTGATACACCACATCAATAGAGCCAAAAACAAAAACTACATGGTTATCTCAATAGATGCAGAAAAGCTTTCCATAAAGTCCAACACATGTTCATGATAAAAACCCTTCAGAAACTCAGAATACATGTTGTCTACCTCAACCTTATAAAGGCCATCTATGACAAACCAACAGCCAATATTATACTAAATGGACAAAAACTGAAAGCTTTCACTTTAAAATCAGGAACAAAACAAGGATGTCCACTATCACCACTCCTTTTCAATATACTGGAAACACCAGCCAGGGCAATAAGACAAAAAAGAAAAATAAAAGGAATAAAGATAGGAAGAGAAGAAGTTAAACTATCACTATTTGAAAATGACATAATACTCTATATAGAAGATCCAAAAAACTCCATTAAAAGACTACTAGAGGTAATAAACAAATTCAGCAGTGTAGCTGGATACAAAGTCAATGCTCAAATATCAATAGCATTCCTCTACACAAACATATAGTCACAGAGAGAAAAATTATGGAAACATTGCCTTTCACAATAACATCTAAAGAAATGAAATACTTAGGAATAACTAAGAATGTAAAAGACCTGTATGCTGAAAATTATGCTATACTAAAAAAGGGGATTGAAGAGGGTATTAGAAAATGGAAGGATATTCTTTGTTCTTGGCTAGGAAGAAGCAACATTGTGAAAATGGCCATACTCCCAAAACTGTTATACAGATTCAACGCAAACCCTATCAAAATACCATTAACATACCTCACAGATCTAGAGAAAACAATCCTAAAATTCATTTGGAAACAGAAGAAACCTAGATAGCAAAGGCAATTCTGGGCCACAAAAGCAAGGTAGGAGGCATTTCAATTTCTGACTTGAAACTGTACTACAAAGCCAAAGTGATAAAATCAGCATGGTACTGGTAAAAAATACACTTGAGGATCATGCAACAGATTAAAAGATGCAAGTGTAAGTACAAAGGTACTCAGCCACCTGATATTTGATAAACGGGCTAAACATGTTCACTGGAAGAAGGATAGCCTCTTTAATAAATGGTGTTGGAAAAACTGGCTCTCCACATGCCCAAGACTGAAACTAGACCCATGCTTATCACCATACACAAAACTAAAGTCTAAATAGATCAAAGTTATAAATATTAAAACAGAAACACTAAATCAACTGGAAGACAAGTTAGGTAGAAATCTTACAAAATGTAAACTGCACAGGAAACACTTCAAAGAATCAACAGCTGAGTACTCATATTATTGAAAAGTTTCTGCACTTCAAAAGAAATCACCAACAGAGTGAAAAGAAAACCCACAGAATGGGGAAGGATTTTAGCCAGCAACCCCTCGGACAAAGGACTTATATCAAGAACATATATAGAATTGAAAGACATCAAGCCCCCCAAATTCAAAGACAATCTCCAAAAATGGGCATCTGAGATGAACACACAGTTCTCATAAGAAGATATACAAATGGCAAACAAATACATGAAGAAATGTTCATCATCACTGGTCATTCAAGAAATGAAAATTAAAACAACACTGAGATTTCATCTCACTCCAGAAAGAATTGCTGCCATCAAGAAATCAACTGATAACAAATGTTGGCGAGGCTGCAGGGGAGAAAAAGGAACGTTGCTCCACTGTAGGTGGGAGTGTAGACTGGTGCAACCACTATAGAAATCAGTATAGAGAATTCTCAGAAGACTAGGAGTGGACGCTCCATTCAACTCAGCTGTTCCCCTCTTGAGTATTTTCCACAAAATATTGAAAAGATCATATCACAGTGATATATGTGCACCAGTGTTTATAGCAGCACAATTTGTAACAACTAAATCTTGGAAACAACCAAGATGCCCATCAAACACAGAGTGGATGAAAGAGATGTGGTATTTTTATACAATGGAATATTACTCAGCTATGAAGAAGGATGATCTTGAGGCCTTCATTGGTAAATGGAGACAACTTGAGACTATCCTCATTAGTGAAATAAATAAGAATCATATTTATAAATATCACATTGTGTCTCTAGTGTAAAAAGTAATAAGAAATGTAGGAGCAATAAAACCCAAAATGTGTAATTGCTACTGTAAAAAAGAGAGGAAAAGAAAGTACTCTAAAGGATACAACTGCATGTATATTTATATGTGTAAGATGGGGAACTATATTACTGTTTTTGTTAGATCATGGAGCAGAACTGTTAACAGTCTCACTGCTTGAATGTCTACTTTGTATGTTTTAATTTTGTAACTTGAACAACTATTTCCAAGATGACAGTATGTAATTCATCAAGTAGTGATTTTTTAGTGTTTTTTTTTGTTTTTTTCTTTTTCTCCTTAGAATTCTGTACTGTTGCTACTTTTTTTTCTGTTTTGTTTTGTTTTGTTTCTCTTGAAATAAATTTTTTTAAAAAATTGAATAATTTAGGCACAAAAATATATGCATTGTCATTCCACTTGTACCAAATATCTAGAAGAAAGACTCTAGAGGTAAATAATTTTTGACAGTACTAAGGTTTGAACTGAAGCCTTCACGTGAAATTACATTCCCAACTTTTTCTGGTATTTTGAAATAGAAATAAGTTCTTGTTAAATCACTAAGTTGCCCAGTTAAGTTTGGGTTTGGGTTTAAAGATTGCCATTGGCTAGAGCCAAAAAAATTGAAAAATAGCTGCTAGAAGATTCAAGGATGGGGGTATTAAAATATTGTGAAATTAGATATTGGTAATAGTTTTTTTTTCTAAAAGGTTCTAAAGAAAGAACCTTGAATTTCACATTTTAAATGATTTTTTAAAATAAAACACTAACTATGACATGCACCAAACTCTCTGCCAAAGGGCTTAGCACTGTCATATATATTCTTTTTTAATTGCCACAATTTCTCTTAATAGGATTGGTACTATTATCATCACATTACAAAGAATCATAAGAAAAATCAGAGGCAAAGAGAAAACATGCAGAAGAAATTGTGAGCATGAACATCTAACCCCACAGCCTACTCCCTGAGCCTCAGGGCTCTCATCTGCATTTCCCATGTAGGTGACTTAATCCTACCACATTTAACATTCCTTGCTGCCAATAGTTTTATGAGTTTCAGTGACCTCTCGTGTTCAGCATATGGGCAGTAATGCAGCATAGCTTCTGAAACAGAAAAGGAAGCCTGCGTTGTGACTACGTATCTGTCTTGATTACTGATACATAAATTTGAGAGGTTGATTCACAGATTCAACATTTATTTATCTATTTACTTGCTTGTGTATTATCTTTTATGGAGCAGAAAATAAATAGTAAGTAGCATAGAGCTGTTGTGGGTAGTAAATGAAGTGTATATGAATACTACAATATTTGGTGTTCATTTATTATTGATGTGGTGATGCATTTCAGTAAATATTTGCTTTATGTCTGTTCTTTATGTTTTTGTGAGACACTCCAAAATGTTAGGTATGCATCATTCAATAAAGTGTAAAAATCCTTGCCACTATGAGACTTACATTCTTGAGAAAAGTTTAACAAAAGTGTAATAAACATATAGATTATTTTACATAATTTTATATTTTAGAAGATTACAAATCCTATAGAAAAGTGAAATGGATCAGACTGTGATGGTGGACCACAATGTGTAAATGAATGGGCGTTATTTTAGTTAATTCTTGCTTGTTAGAAGAAAATACCTGGGCTGGGGATTTAGCTCAGTGGCATAAATGCCTGCCCTGCAAGCATGCAGTTGTGATTGATTAATCAATCCCAGTATTATGCACTCTAGATCCAGCCACATCTTAAAAAGCCCTACCTATGGCCACATGAGGCTTTGGGGGGATATTTAGACATAGCCATAACTTTCCATCCCTGCACCCTGCAAAGACTCACATACTTCCCTTTATGCAAAAGGCATTCCATCTATATCTCAGAGTTGCCAAAGTACTTCTCCTGAGACTGGTCATTTCTAGTTGCATTTCTATCAGCATTCTGGTCGTCTGAGCTCTCAACAGAATATTGCATCAAACACATATCTCAGCATCCCAGGACTGTGTCTCCAGCCAGCCTTTCCAAACCTTCCAAAGGGTCTGAACCACATGGCTGGGAAGCATGACAGCAAAAACCCCACTTCTCTGATACAAAAATATTTATTAGTCAGTTCTCACTAGAGAAACAGATTTAATATAAGATACATAAATATATAAGGATTTACAATGTAGGCTTACAACGGCCACCAAGAGTCAGGTGTGGAAGAGTTCAAGGGGGTTGTCTGTGCACTGGAGACCCGAAGGGTCCAGTCAAAGGTTGACTGTAGTGTCCTTTGTGAGCTCCCATCTGGAGACTAAAAGGTCTTCAATGGAAGATTGAAGATTGTGCTAGAAATCAAGAGATAACATCTAAGGTAAAGGTAAAGGTAAAGGAGGAGCTCCTTTGAAGAATCGAAAGTAAGCCTTTCTTCCGTGTTTCCACCTTAGCCCATCAGGCTACAAGTCTATTGGTCAGTGCCACCTACACCAACAAATAGGGACCTTCCCATTATCCACATTCAGAACTACATTCAGCCAATCAGTTAACTAATTTAGTTATCACACACTTTTAACCCATCTTCACATATGCTCGACCCAGCCACTTTCAAAAAGACCCCAATATGAGCAAATGTGGCTCTGAAGGAATATCTACATACAAACCATAGAAGAGTGCAATTCTTATGAGAGTGCAACACCCAGTATTTGTAGACAAATTTATTTACATCGATGGGAGCAGATCAGGATCATTCCCAGAATATCAGGCCTTGATCTCTGTGGTCTAGGGCTGATATGAGTAAGCAAGCAGGAAGTACAGAGGCAGAATGGCTTGTCAGCTGGGGATTGGATTATGCAATGTGCATCATAGTGACCAGCTATGCATTATAGTAACTAGCCATTTCTGAGACTGAATTTCTGAGACAGGAGCAACTGAATCAGGAATAGGAACTTTTGTGTGTGTGTATGTGGTACCAGGGATCAAAATCACAACCTCACGCTTTCCAGGCAGGTTCTTATGCCACTGAGCTAAATCCCCAGCCCTAGGAATAGGAACTATTACCCGGGTAACTAATAAACGGAAGTATACTGGTAAGGGGAAAGTCATTTTCTGCTACATTTACTCACTTTTTTAGTTTCCCAGGTAGATCATTGCTGAGCATGTCACATGTGATCTTCTGAGACAAGGCCCAACTAGAATTTAGGCCTGTCTGTTCTGTAACATTACTTCGGCAAGGTAGTGAGGGAGTTAATCTGATCTAGGAAAGTGCCCAGTATGCCATGATGCTCATCAAATCTTGGTCAAGTGTTTGACTGATTATTCTATTCTCTTAGGGCCACTGTGCATACAGTTTAAGGCAAAAAAAAAAACCACAGTGAGCCTTGGGGGGATGCAAGAGAAGCAAACTGAAAAGACACAAAAATCATAGAAAAAATATGGTGCAATTCTGTGACCTGTGTCTTCAGGCTCCAGGCACCTGTGAAAGGTCAGCACGCATTGTCTCTTCAGAGGAAGCCTTGAAGGAGCTGTCCAGGTAAATTTTTCAGTGGATCTAAGGCTGGATTTCTGAAACTTTTAGCGGTAGGTAATATGTACGTGGGTTACATGTGTGTGCAGGAGCATCTACAGATATAACTGGCCTTTTAACTGGTTATAAACTGCATGTAGTTTCTAGTCAGTCTAATTTTTGAGTTCCCTCTGCTTCAGATGCAGGCCTGTTATTGCTGCCAATGATCAAGGGTAGGCCATATCTACATATGATTTTTACAGCAGGACCCTATAAACATTTATTGTCTTTTCATGGAATGGGAGGTTAGTGCTGGTGACACAAATGCTGAAGCCTGAGCTGAGTCCAGTTGTACAGGAGCCAGAGTGAGGCGTGAGCTTGCAGAACATATGGTGAAGGCAGGTCTGGTGGTGGAGATTTATGTTTCAGTCAGTCAGATCCCAGGAGAGGTCCTAGGCCCCCGGACTGCATTATTTTGTGTCATTCATGGCAGGTTTCCAAACAGCAGTTTGCTGTGTAGATTATCCCTGCAGGAAAGTTTTGGCCAAAATAATTTGGTCCAAGGTGACCACAGCACATCTAGCCTATTGTACTGACTCAGTACCTGTCAGGGGTCCAGTAGTTCACTCCAGGATAGCATGTGGCACCTGGACAGTTAGGTCTCAGTTCGAGGTAAACTTGTCAGCTTTCCTGATACAAAGGACAGTGACTGTTAGAGGAAAGTGGGCCACAGCCCTTCGAGGTCATTGGGTGCTTTGACAGTTTGAGTAAGCATATAGAAGCCAACGGTTCAAAGAAAGTTGTGGAGTTTCTTTCTTGTAACCAGTTTCTATCAGATGTTAGAGCAGAGCTTTTGTGTCTTTTCAGCAGACAGCTTAAATGTTATTAATCAAACATGTTTTACAAAGAGTAAGTAAGGTTCTGAACATCTTCAGGTCAGTTATAAACAGAAGCTGAGTGGCCAGAGCCAACTGAAGGCAGAAGAGAAATTCTTAGGACCAGGCAGCTGTACCAGCAGGCTTTGGTGGCAGAAGACTGAAGCACCATATGCAGAAGGCAATCACAGTGGTATTGGCAGCTTGGAGATCTGTAACTGGCTTTGCAGGCAAGAGCAGTGTGCTGGTTGATGCAAATTGAGGTTGCCTTGGGACAGAGCCCAAGCACAAGACAGGCATGATTGATAGCAAGCCCCAGAGGTGAGTCCTTCATTCATACATCTGGAAATGAGTCTCTCAAAATTTTAAGAGTTATGGTTATCAGACATTTCAGGCTGATATAGGCACTGTCAATATCAAGTTGAGGACAGTAGGCCTGGGTGTGAGGGACGCTGGTCACATCCCAGGGCACTCAAGCATGTACAATAATTTATATTTGATAAAGTGTCCATCCATCTCACAGGATCCATTTGGCAGAATTTATTTTCAGTGGGGGCTCAAGTGAGTTACTTCAGTAACTTGAGATATGTTTATTGGCCTCTTGCCTCCCTCTTTGAGGTCTGCTAGGAGAGCAGCATGGTTCTGAGTTAAAACTGTATAGCCCTCTGTCACACTACAGTCCCAGTTTGGATGTTTTTGGGAGAGCACTGTGTTCACCCACAGGATCAGCCACAGTGCAGGGCACTTGTTACTTTAACCAGGACTGGACTCCATCTAAAGCACAGTGGCATTCTTTAGTATTAAACAGAATCAGAAGCAGCTGCTGACAATAGAGCAGGAAGCTGTGGTGCAAAAGGCAAAACTGGTGGTGGTGGTATCATGGCTGGCTGAGCACTGTGGGGTTAATGAATGTAAGGAGGTGAAAGGTTGGATTCAGAGTCCTCAGGCAGAACAGGATAAAGCTTTTCTGACTTGGGCTGAATCTGAGAGCCTCTCAGATGGTTTTGTGGGTTTGTTTTGGTGACTAGGATAGTTTTCTTGTCATGCAGGATACAAGTGCAGAGTCAAGGTGGGAGAGTTTTAACCCTTTTTGGCAATGGAGTCCAAGTAAACTGGTCTTATATCTCAGGATCTCCCCAGTTGAAGAGGCTTATGGGAGAAACTTGCAAGCAGAGGAAGGTATCTTTCCTCCACTGCTGACAGCATGTAGATCTTGACCAAGGTGATTAACAGTCTATCAGTCTGATGTGTGGCTAGACACTTGTTTTTGTGATTTCTGTGACATCTGATAGCACTGGGAGTCATGGTGACATGGCATTTTGAAGTCTAGGCCCAGAGGCAAGTCTTTATTCTATACATCTGGGAGGAGAGTTTTCAAAACTTTAGGATTGCAATTATCTCTCAGGCATCACTTTCCTCTTGGGGAACAGTCAAAGTTGAGCAAGGCTGGCTGTCTAGGTGTGAAGGAGATGACCTCCCAGGCTCTAAGTTTGTGTCTGGCAGAAGGAGTGAGAGGCAAGAGACCCAATTGCCTCAATGATGGTAACTTTTTGACAGGAAAATTTTGAAGGCAGAAAGTTCTGTTCTATTGTCTACAAGAAAAACAGGTTTGCTCTTGACTTCTGCAATGATAGTAAGCTGTTAGGGGCCCAATTTGATAGAGCTCAGTCTGTCCTATCAGGCCTGACAGAGTGTAACTCATTTGTCAAATCCTCCTTTGTTAAAATGTGGAAATCAGAAGGAATTACTGACAGTCATCTCAGGTGGGTGTTGGGATCATGCTATCTGACCATGACAGGTATGGGGGGGGGCTTTGTGGCCAAATTCAGGCCAAATTCAGGCAACGAACTGGGACTGGTTCAATTGGCTTGAAGTAAATGAGTCAGGAGCAAGAAGTAAAGCTATAAATGTTGTCAGTAACTACAGCAGCCAACAAGGATGCAAAGGTGGAATTCTCAGAAAAAATTAGCCTTTTTTTCCTTTGAGATTCAGGGTGCAATTTTGTTTTATTTCTAACTCCATAAAAGTCCATTTACCTACAGTCAGGAACTATGGGCCTGAACTGTGGGCCTTAGTTCCCATTCTATTGCCCTACAATATATGTCATGAACCCTTGAGTGAGGGCACAACAGACAAAGGTAGGTGCCCCCAGAGAGAGACCATTCAGGGGCTCACTTGGCCATGCCCCTGTGGGAACCTAGGTGCAATTTAGCTAGGAAGGATGTAAGTCCTCTCTTGTGCCCTATGTCAACTGCCATGGAATCACAGGTGAGGGCTCAGTCAGCCATGGCAACTACTCCTTTCAGTCTTGGTGCACAGAGCAGCCTTTTGCTTACATTATCTACCCACTCACTCACACATTCAGCAGGCACTCAGAGGTTAAACATTCCAACCTCCATTTCCTTAAAACTGGCCTTAACTAATAAGGTTTGATCAAGCTCTTTTTTGCTCAAACTGAGCAGGACTGACAGAATAACTAGGGTAACCCCAAGGGTCTTACTGGAGTAGAGCAGGCAGGTAGTCAGACAGATAGACAGAGGCAGATTGCATCCTCCTTCTTTTAGGGTTTAGTGTGAGCCACTAGAGCAAGGAGCTAGGAATCTTTCTTCAGATCACCAAGGGGACTCAATAAATCTTGAGGGTGTGCTTTCCCATTGGAACCTGAAGAAGTCCTTGTTCCATCTGTGAGGGCCATAACTGAAGACCAAACAGGTCAACACAGTGAGTCTTCCCAACCAACACAACAGAAACAGCTGAAACACTGAAATGACACCCAGGATTTGAAGACAGTTTTAATTATATTGACAGGCACTGATTGGAATCACTCTCAAAATATCAAGCCCTGACCTCTGGTGGTCTAGGGCTGATATAAGTGAGCAGGAAGTACAGAGGCAGAATGGCTTGTCAATTGGGGATTGGTTTATACTATGTGCATCATAGTGACCAGCTATGCTTCACAGTGACCAACCATTTCTAAAAGACAAGAGCAACTGGATCTGAAACAGAAACTATTACCTAGGCAACTAAAACTGAAATATACTGGCTGAGGGGGTGTCATTTTCTGCTAAAAAAAAAAAAAAGGACATTTAGCAAAAGTTTGAAGGGATGAAGGATTCACCAGTGAAGAGGGACTGCTTCTGGCTCATGATATGTCTGGTTACATAAGACTTGTGTGATGAGTTGAGCAAGAGAAACAACAGTAAGAGATGAGATCAGAAAGGGAACAGAAGGTTGATGCTTCCAGGCCACTGTAGGCTTGTAGATCAGTCTTTAGAGATTAATTAATGTTTGTGTTTGATTTTTGAATTAAAGCAGGAGCACCTGAGAGTTTTTTAGTTGAACACTGATATTAAGTAACTTGTATTTTGGAAAGATCACTTTCACTACTGTATTGAAATAAACTGAAAAAAAAAACAAAAAAGGGCAGAAGCAAAAGGGCTGAATAACAGATTCATTGTCACAGCTGTATGGTTGAGCATGGTGGCACATCCCTGTAATCCAGCACTCCAAGAAGCAAAGGCTCAGCCATAGCAATTTGGCAAGACCTTGTATCCAAAATGTCGGGGATGGAGGCTATGACTGTAGCTCAGTGCTGCAAATTTTTTAAAAAGAAAAGGAAGAAAGGAAGGGAGGAAGAGTGGGTGGGAAGAAGGAGAAAGGCAAGAGAAAGCAACAAAGCAAGAAAGAGAAAAGAAAGGGAGAGAGAAATTATTTATTTAGGATTACATCTGAGGTAGTAGTAAAACATTGTTTGCTGTTGGAATATTTTTAGATAGAGTTTACAAGATTGATTGACACTTTGGATAAATACAATGAGGAACAGGAAAACATTAAAGAATGACTCCAAGGCTTTTTAGCATGAAAGTAGCAAGGATAGTTTTGCCATTAGGATGGAAGAACTGAGTGCAGATCAAAGTGAAAGGAGGATTTAGAAGTTCATTTTTGAAACACCAAACCAAATTTAACATTTTAGATATCAAAACAGCAAATCATTATTTGGATTGGCTATCAGGTTCTTCATAAAGATTAGGTAAATAAGTTAATATTCACTCATTTAATTCTTCCATCTAAGTAACTGCTTGGCTTGGATATACTTTCTTAAGAAGGGAGTAATCGTTTCCCTTAAAGAAAATAGAAAACTGGATTCATTGGAGTTGTTGAAGATGTGTTATTGTTTTTATACCAGAAACATTGAAGTTTAATGTCACATACAAGAAATTAAGAAGACTAAATAAGGTGACTACACTATACCTATGGTGACAGACATTTCTAAGCACTTTTTAGCCCAAGTGACCTTCTAAAGCAGGTATAAGCAAGATTACTGCTGGTTAAAGTACAGACCTTGAAAGTTAATACAAAATTACTAATTTGACTAAAGCTGAACTGTAGCTGTGAAAGAAAAACATAGGGAAATTCATTATTTCATTGTCTCAGCTTCACATACTATATGACAATATTAGCAAAAAGTCACTTTTCATTGTCCAAGGAGATGCTATTCTTAATTTAACTATCATAGGACATAAAAATTAAAATAGATGCCACTACCAGAAACATCTGGACCCTGTAATTTGTTTTGTATAAAATATATGGTTAAGATAGAGAATTGAGAAACTAGAAACCATAAAGTGATTGTGTTACTAAAGATTAGCAAACAGAATTTGGCAAGTTCCTTTGCCATTGAGTTAAGTCCCTTAATACTTAACCAATTTCATAGAACAAATTTGGAAAGCAAATTCACCATATCTGATCTGTTGGAATTTTCTTTAAATTAGAGAACTGAAAACAAATTCAATTTCTTTCTAAATTAGACTTTTGATCCATTAAAATTAACATCTGAAACCAATGTAATTCCAATGTGATTAACACAATTATAAGCATTTCCTCAATATCCCTTCAGGAAATTGAGTAACTCCTCATGTGCTGTAACTGGTTTATCTCTTTTAATGTCTTAAATAGGGAAAACTTAATTAAAAATCAGTGAGCAAGAAATATTTTTTCCAAATTTTTCCTAATCCCTTCTTTTACAAAATTTTGGCAGTTCTTTTTCAAAAGAAACAACTTTATCTCTAGCTTGATTTCATATTTCTCTAACTTTATACTATGACTTTATCATAAAACATTCATCTCCCATATTCTATAAAGCCAATTACCTCATATTTTTCTCTAGATCTTACTGTAGACTCAATGCTTATACTTTGATTACCCCCTTTCAAAAAGTCAGCATTGCCCTCATCAGCTACTTCCCTTCTGAAGTTCAGTGCATATAAGTACCCTGGTATTTCTCTTCACTACCTGTCCACCTTTCAAAGGTATGGGATAACTTAACCTTGTTCATTTCTTTATTACCCAATCCTCTCTTCATCAATAGTTTTGCCTCCAAAGAGTACTATTCTGTAACACCACTGGTGTTTTTCTTTTTTGACACTGACTGATCATGCAAAGAAGGGACTAGTCCTTATTTGTCCAGTTTTTAAAAAATTATTGAGTATTTAGATGGCACATTCAGTTTAAGACTGTGAGTACAAGAATCTCTTACAAAAGATGGGGTCGACATTCTGTATAGAACTGGAAAACTCGACAGAAACCCAAGAGTGTTGCACAGTATGTTCTCCCCATTGTGACTGCAGAAGCGGCTCCCTATTATTTTATATGCACAATTGCACATGTGCAGTATCAAATTTGAGGTTTATACAATTATTCAACCAAGGATACCTACTACTTACAATGCCACTTCTTTCCTATCTTGAGTCAGGAAGCAGTTTCTACACATGTTAAAGAAAGTTTTCAACAGTGTGTTTGAAGTTGATGCAATAGCTAAATATCCTTAGAAGTATGAATAAAGACACATGCTAGGTCATCTTGTGATGGCCAAAGTGTTAGCCTCAAGTGAGAACCCAAATAAATCAGGTCTAGCCACTTATCATGAAATAGTAAAAGTAATGATGAAAAGCAGGATAGCAACTTAAGTTAATGCATCTATATCCAGAAGAGAAAGAAAAAGAAGTATTTTTTACCTTGTTTTCATGAGTGTTGATATGAGCTCCCAGATTACAAAGAAAAGGGATCAGATCAATAGTCTGCATAGTCTTAGACAAGCAGGATTTGACTAGCTGTGGCCTGGTTAGTCATTATCTCAGGATTGGTCAGGCAAATCCCTCTTGGCAGCAATAAGAAAGCTACTGTTGCTTAGGGGAGGGGTACTTCAACTCATCATGAGGTGCTGTGATCAGATCTCTCAATACTGGAATATAAGGTGGGAGTGGGAGTGGATTCAGCACTAAGGACAAAGATTCAAAACAGAAGCAGAGATTGCCAATCTGTACGCCACAGTTGCAACCCAATGAGAGTCAGTGATTTTAGCAAAAGTAGACTCTAGGGCTTACGGCATTAATAGGGTATGTGCAATTTTTGATATAATGGTAATAAAGGTAGTGTATTATTATGACAAGGAAAATGGTTATACAGTGATAATAAGTTTTTACTTAAAAATAAAGTGCTTGGTGGGGGAGAGGACAATATGGTGTAGTATACTAAAGGCTTCATGAAACATTAGGCTTGGGAGTCTTACTGATCAAACAAGTGAAGTTTTCTCTGAAAATGAAGTTAAGCTAAAAAACATGAAGTAGATGTGGTGTATTTATGGTCAGCATTGAACAAGAAACTGTTCACTGATAGTCAATATAAATATTATGATCTGAACTGAGAGGATCTTATTTTGAGTTTTAAAGATTACCTGCAATGTATCATAGTAAATATCACTGTGCTTCTAAAAAGGTCTAAAATTGAACAGAGAAAACTTCAACATATATTGAAATATTTTATTTTAGAATACATTTAAATTGAAATATTTTAATGTTGACATTTTTATTGTTCAAAATATTTAGAAAGTTAAAACATTAGGCAAAATAAATATTATAATTTATATTTTAAGAGATTTTAATGAGTGTTAAAAATTAAAAATATTTTCATTAAATAATATATATGTAACAAATTATATGCAAAACTTACATTAATAGAAAATGTGTATATGCACAAAGGGCCTTGATATCAATATTATCAACCTCCAAAAGTATAATAAATACTGATTTCCTTTCAAAATTTTAATTTTATTATTCATTTTGTCTTCATTCTACCCCCGTTTACCTTTAAATATATGCAGCTAACTATGGAATATTTCCATGAAAATAAACACACCATTTTTATCTTAGAAAAAAAGTGATCTATTTATATAGGATTTTGATAATCAGTTTCTAAACTCTTAAAAATAAACATCTGGAGATCATCTTTGCTAATATCTTTGCTTTAACCTTAATAACCTATTAGGCAAGAAATGTCATTTTAAAAACATCACTGGCATTTGTTCTTTCCTTTTTTTCTTTTAAAACCAGAAAAATGAAAATGAAACAGAATTTCACAGTGGTATAATAGGAGATTAATACTGGTTAATATATTGAATATTGTTATATTCCAAGTAAGTTTTCAGATTACAAAATATAGATGTGAAAAAAATGACCAAATAATTGAACAATAAAATCACAAACTGTTCATTTTCACGAACTAATAGCAATTTGATACCATACTCATAAGTGAAATAAATCATATTCATATGTGTAAATATCATATTGTCTCACTAGGGTAAAAAACTGGAAGGGTAAATAAGACTGAAAATGTACAATCGACATTGCATCTGTTTTAATAGTTCCACCGCCACCATTATATAAAAAGTTCCCATCACTGAAAAGTTTCCTAACTAGTAGCTTGCATTTTAATTGTCTATATCCTATATTCTTTGCACACAAGTGTGATAAAAATCATTTTTATTTCATTGCTTTTACTGTGGGAAATATCTCACCTTCAAGCCAATTGCCTACAAAGATCATGCTTAGCTTTAGGTCTTGATTTTAAAGGGCATACACACATGCACACAAACGGCAGATCTACGTCACATCTTCCTATTATCAAACTCCCATTGTCCACTAGTGAATGAGCTTATAACTAGACTTTCTGCCTGTCATAAAGTCTAACTCAAGACATAAAACATGCTGTGCATTCAGTATAAGCTGATTACACTGAGCTCAGTTTATTTCCTGAACATCTTGCTTAGGGAAAAAGTCTAAGCATTCTCTTGGTTATAATATATTCCTTCTATCTCCTGAATCCCTATATCCTACTCAGCCTTTAAAGTATATTAATGACCAGTTATCGTCTCTCTATATGCAGCAATTTTGTACTAATAATATTATATAATTAGCTTTAGGTGTTTGTAAAAATAGGTTATCACCTGTGTAAAAAGAACTCATATTTGATGAATTTTCTACAATGTCTAGCAGGGTGCTAAACACATAATAACGAATAAAACAAGTAATTTTGCCTTGATGTTTAATTTTAAATTCCAATTACATCAGCAAAGAATTAAAGGGGTACATTTTCTATGAAATATAGCACGAGATACTGGACACATAGTGAAATGGTTACCTGTTTGTATATTAAGTTGTTTTCAGTAAAAGAAATGAATAAAACCTATTTCAATACAGTAGTAAAAATACCAAATGCAAACTGTACTAGTTTTATAAAGAAAGATTAATACAATTCCCAGGAAAATTATTAATATATGTATATTGTTACATATATATATTTAATCAGCTTCTTATTTATTCTTGGTCTCTCAAAATTAAAATATAAATTCTATGAGTAAAAAGATCATCTACAACTGCTGTTCCATTATATACCCTCAGATTATCATAGTGTATGTATCTGTAATATAAACTTACTAAAATATGTGTGGAACTATGAATACAAGAGGTTCTCTGGTCTAACAGTCCTTTGTGTGCATTTGTATTTGGCAGAGGCTCTGGGAGGTAAGGTATAACTAAAGAGGAAGAGAGAAGAATGTTTTAACAGAGAGTTATTTATAAAGACTTTAAAGAATACTCAAGAAGATAAAGAAAGATAAATTTTCACAATCAGAGAGAGTTTGGAAAATTGTATCTGTTACTGGTGCAAATGTCATATAAAAAGTTATGAGAGGATATTAAGAAGTCAAATTGGAGGTTGTTGCAACTATAATTCCTAAGCAAAATTAATAGCACTGGGATGGAAATAAAAGTATCAATTCTGGAAATGTTGAAGAGATAGGAATATAGACTGACACAACCATTCTCAAGAATATTCTGGCACAATTATGGATCAGAAATTATACTTTTAGATGTATATGACATAGAAATGCTTCACTACATGTGGGAATACAACTGTAGCATGTGACTGCAGCATATGTTACAGCATTATGTATGGTAGAAAGTCATTCTAGACAGCATGGATGTCCATGATTGGTAGAGTGGATAGGGTTTGTGTACACCATAGACTATTGTACAACCATCATAATCAACAGATTGAATATGCAGACCATGATATGAAGAGTTACTGAAGACATAGAAATCCAGTACTGCAATAAATATACATGTCAAGTACATGAAATTTAACCTGTCTTTTTGCTTTAAAATATCTGTTGTTTTGCCTGGTATTGCAGTGAGTCTGTAAATATCCTTTAGTAAAATTAATATCACCATGATGTTGAACAATACAGTTATTCAACAATAATACAGCTTTTCCTATTCAACAACATTCAACTCTTTATTTGTCCAAATTATTTCATCTGTTTGACTCTTGTTTTATAGGTAAGTTTTAAAGGCAATTAAAATAAGGAAGTATGAAGTGATGTTCAGCAAAAGTTTATCTGAACATATATCTTTCTTCAAAACTTCCAAAAGTGCCTCTATACTGACCTACTAAATGCTTGCTGTTGTAAACTTGCCCAGTGAGTTACCAGAATGATAAATGGATAAAATTGCTTCCACTCTGTTCAGTAAAGAAGGACTATTGGAAAAGGACTTCTTATGCCTTGCTTCTATGTGACCCTATGTACTGCTTTAGGACTTGTTCAACAGTCATCAGTGCATAAAGTCCTGTAGTTCAGGATAAGGGACCATTTTAGACATCTGGTGATAGACCTATTAAATGTAGGAACTTTGACATTCAGTAGATAACATCATCCATTAATAAGTTTTAAACGACTTTGCAAAAAAAGCACACTAAAGAAGAGGGCTAGTTTCATTTGAAGGATTTTTAAAACTATACTTTGTGCTTAGAAACCATTTTCCCAATTGTTAACACTTTTCAAAGTGAAAGTGCTGATGCAGATCTAGGTTCTTTTCTTCCCTTGTATCATTATCTAAGAGTTGAAAGCCGTAATCATTGCAGTCATTCAAGTTAAGAGCCTCCTATTGTGAATATGCACTAACTCCTTGTGTCTATTGATCATTGATTGTGTCACCGCTTTGAAGGTGAAACCTTTTCAACTCAAAAGGTTCCTCCAGTGCTGAGTATATCCTCCTCCTGACCCTTACACTCCTTCATCTTTGGCAGGACGTCGAACAGCATAAATAATTGCTGATGTGTTGCAAACCGTGGTCTTTATGTGACCACTCAAGATTCCCTGAACCAAGTACTAATGAGCTTACACTTTCTGAATTCTTCATTGTCCTTAATTCTTTTTGAAAAGATTCATAGCTTTTAATGGAGTTGCAGAATTTTCTTAATTTCACGGACACATTTTTCACTTACAGATTTTTCTATGTAATCATAAGTGAAAAACATAAAAGTATAATGTACTGTGTAAAAATGTTCTAGTTTTTTCATTTCTGTAGAAGATCGGAGAAAACTCTTCAAATATTTAGCTCTCTAAACTCACATTGCAAACTGTCAAAGAATAGTTCGTGGGTGATCTGAGCTGAGCATTACTCCTCCCCCTTCTAATTTGGAGACATTGCTCAGGTTAAGCTCTAGGAATAGTTTAACCTATTTGCATGTGCAAAGATACAATAATACGGTACACTTTATAGAACAGCTGTGCAGATTAACTATCACAAACAGAAGTTATTTGGCCACCATAGGCACTTCAAAATGGAGAAAGATGGTTATGATTACTTAGACATATAATGGTGTAATACAAACAATAGGCATCAATTTCAGAAGCTGAAGGTGATAGATGAAAAATCTATCTTAGCTCTGTGATAGGTCAGTCATTCAGTTGTCTTTTAAGACTCATTCCCTCTCAGTAGAGTTTACGTGTGTTTGATTGGTAAATGGTATTCATTTCTATGTGTTTACTGATATTTTATAAAACACAACAACATCCACACCAAGATTTCTAATGCACTGCTGTTTGAATCTCTCATCATCTGATGTACTGACAATTTAGCTGGACTGCTAAGATTGCTTACAATTTTTGTCATCTCTTCCAGAAGGAAGAAAGGGGCTAAGAATTCTCCTTGTGTCCTTTTACATTGTTGATCTTAACCGTTCCTGCAGACTTGTTCTATTAGACACTAGTCACAGATCACTGATAAATATTTCACTTATATCCAAATATAGAAATGTGCATTATGCATTCTCTTTCAAAGTTTTCACAAATTTCACCTCTGTTTATGGCTGTGATGTTGTCAATATTCCATGCCATTGTTTAGGTAGAAAGCCAGGGGCAATAATTTATAATGTATACTTTAAAGGTATTGTTTGAAGGTTCCTTGTAATTTTCTAAAAGAGAATTACAATAATTGCAAATTTTACTAGGCATTGCATTTTCTTCACACAATAGTTTAAGCTGATGAAAGTAATGCACACTAAATGATTTTTGAGATACAATATGAAAGGAATATATGATTACCTCAAACATTTTAATCAACAGATGAGATAATATAAACTTATTATTTTGTGAAAAAATTAATCACCTTTGAAAATTTCATCTTTAGTCTCATTTTATATATGAAAATACTTATATACATTTTGGCTTCTATTAATGTAAAATAAATTCTCATGATCTATTTGTTATACACACATACAGACACATTGATAAATGTATATGTAGATATATGAAGGTTACATTTAGTTTGTAAAATCATGTGGGTATTTAGAGCACATATATGCACATGATGTTGAATTTTACTAGAAGGAAATAGTTGAATTCAGGGAAGTTACACCCTGTCTTTGTGATCATATCTAATAGGGATTACACTGATATCATCAACCTATCATTTGGTATTTACTTTCTAGGCCTATGTAATTGGGATTCCTTTCTTTTCTTTTTTTTCTTTCTTTACTTCTTTCTTCCTTTTGTACTCTTTTGTTCTTTTATCAATTTTTTTATTAGTACATGTTTTCAGTACATAATGATTACATTCCTTGCAGGGAGTTGGCGCATGTAAATATCACATCTGAATTTGTTCATCCCCTTCCCCTGCATTCCCTTCCTTCTCTATGAATCTCCCACCTTCATATTTTTAAATTTTATGTGTATCTTCAGTCTAGCACCATCAATAGTTGAAGAAAGCCTGATTTTCTGATACAAGCCACAATTATCAATGGGTTTATGTAGCTGGAAGCATTTAATCTCATAATGGCAACAGAAAGTCTCTTTAAATTACAATATGCCTTCAAACCTGAAAGCATTTCTCCAAGTTTTTAAGTGAGCAAATTTATTTAGTGACCTTGTGGATACAGATGATCATTTTGAAGTTAAAGTGTTTGAAATTGCTTGTTTAACTTCAATTCAAGTAAATCTCTTCAAGCTTAATATCAATTAAAGCTCATCAAAAATTCTACCACCAGTAGTCACCCAGTTGGGAATACCTTCAAGTCTTGGACCACTTACTAAAATTATTCACAGTAATTATAATATCAATAGGCTAAAGAAACTATTTTAAAGGACACTTTCTTCTTATGTATCTACAAATATACCCAGAGTCATGATATGTCCGCTAAAATTTTTTATAGCTTTTACAATACTTTTGATTCCTAGGCTTTGTTAAATACAGAACCTCTCCATTACTACTGAATTGAAATATGGAATGTGCATTTCATTTAACTTTTATTTAAAGAGAATCTACAGCAACTCTGTGAAGGACAAACATTTCAGGATAAACAGATTGACAAATATGACCTTTGACTCCACATCTACATTCAACTCTCAGTAGTCCTGCTTATTTACCAACTATTCATTAACAAGCAATCTGCAGCTAGACAGGTCCAGAGAGTTCACCTGTCATGATGATGATCTATGGTGCATTTCCCCAAATGTCTCACTGCTGCTCGTCCCTCAGGGAGGCTCCCACTGAAGGCCTTAGCTGTTGTATGGCAGTTGCAACCTCATGGGCTGTCAATGACCTTGTAATAAAGGATAAAGAAGCAGAAGCTGTTCATGACCCTGCCGTCACAAACACAGCATGGCTCTCACATGTTCAGCTCAGCCTCTCAGCTTCACGCTCATACCAGAACTTTTTAATTAGTTTTCTGACATGTCCAAGCCGCTGTCTTCTAGATAGATTTCAACTGCCTACAGATTTTTTGTTTGGTTAGTAAGAGTAGCTCAATGCAATTACAATTACTGTACATGCATTAACTGCCTCTGATGGTTGTAAGTCTTGCTCTAGCCCCAAGAATGTTTTTAGTAACCATGTAAATCTGAGACAATTACATTTCTCTGGAGAACGTTTCCTAGACTTTGTTTGTACCCATTAATTTCAATAATCATCTAAATAATGTATACGTATTGACTAATGTTAGCATAGTCTCAACTCATGAACTTTTATATTTCACTTCCTTTTCTATAGTATGGTATTCAAAAATGACAGGCTAAAAAGAAAATAATGAAAGAAAGAGTAGATTAAAACCAGGAACTGGACTATGAAATCAATTATTAAGTTAACTAATTTGGCTCTCTCTTGCACTTTTGGTATTAACTGTCCACTGCTCAACATTTATGGTTTTATTTTGGGTTACTGAATGTAACCAAGTAAAAGAGAAGAGAAGCCCTTCCTCAGTTGGTAATACTGGCATCATATTACAGCATTCATGAAAGAAAAATGTTTAGAATTTTAATAAATCAGATAATATTTGGAGTAAAAGATATGAGTTTAGTTTATTAGATATAATCTACAAAGGACCAATGACGATTAGTTTGTTTAATGAGAAAAGTAGAGCACATGAAAATTTGCAATTCTCAGTATGCTGACACTTAGGAAAAATGAAAGGTATGTAATAGAGAAAGACAAGAGTAGACAGAGGCAGGAAAATTCATGAGGATGAAGAAATATGCAGCCAAAACTGTAAGTTAGGGAAAATTTCTTTGAAACTATTGCCAGTTTATACATTTGATGAGATTACAAGCTTACAAAGCCAAAGAATATATAAACAATAAATTGGTCGATTGATGTGTCAAATTGAATTCTCTTTCTCATTTTCAAACACAATCTTATTTAATCTCAATAATATTCAATATCATTCTCTCATGTTGGGTATAACAAATATTATAAGAAAAGAAAAAACATAAGCTTCCTGAAGTCAGACACAATATTTAATGTTATTGAACAGGAGATATGCTAGCTAACAAATATATGACTTCACTGGAGCTCAGAATTCCACTTTCATTCTGGTCTCAAAAGTGACAATCAGTTTTGCACCCAGAAAATGCACGTTGCTTCCCTCCCTCAAAGCATGCTGGGAAGAACCCAGAGAAAGTTGTCTGAAATTGTTTAGAGGGAGACAGACCCAAGGTCAAAACATGGTGGAAGTCTTTCCAAGCAAGACTACAAGATATTATAATACATTGTGGGGAGGACGTAAGAGCCTCCTTAAGATCATGATTAACAACTCAAAGAAAAAAAAATACAGGAAAGGTTATAGAGAGGCAGAGTTTTTGCAGAGGATAAAGAGATCTAGAGATGGAGGTACACTAAGGGGCAAGGAGAGGAAAGAGTAGTAACAAGATTAAGATGCAACAAATCCATGTATTAAGATTAACTGCCCACAACTAATGTATTTATTCTGTGTCATAAATGTGTACTAAATATTGAAAAGACAAAGATCTTGATTAACAATGAGAAGTACTTTGAAGAAATGTAGTAGAGATGCATACCACACTGTAGGTACTTTTTTCAGATTTAGCACCTGCCCTTTTGGACTCTTGAGTAACAGACATTTCTGCATTTAGTACTCTGCAGTTTGTGATATTACCACCAGTTTTTGCAAAGCTGTCTTCCTACACATTAGTCATTGATCTACAATACCACACTGGTGAAGGCTTTGCTCCCTTAGTCTTTGCTTAGTTAGCCTCTTTTATATTATACTTTGTACTATTTACCATGGATTGCAAACTTATTACTGTTTACTTCCTTATTTTATGAACATAAAACATAAAAGCAGCAATATTATGTCTCCTATGCTACCTCCCAGAACATGTATGAATGTTTCATAAGTGTTATTTAAAAAGTAACTGTTGTAGTCAAGGGCTGCAAGGAGAACAATTACATTAGGGAACATATAATTTGGTGTATTATTTATAATGGTCACCCAAGGAGTTGAATACAAAGAAAGTGCAGGAAATCTGTCCACAACCCTAAAGACCTAGGAAATACAGCTGAGAGCCTAGATCTCAGAGCCTGACAGTAACCTGCATGAGTTCAGGTGAAATCCTAGAGCCCAAGACAATGACTCTTGCATGTCTTTTTCATGGATCTGCACTGGGAAGGCCCAAAGGTCAGTGATGGAAGCTAGAAAGGCTATGCCAGTGGGGTGAAGGATCTGTGCCTGCAGGCTGAGGGTTCTGTAGTAGAGCCAAGAAATGATGCTCAAAATAAGGACCAGGGCTCCCCTGAAAATTACCACAGCTATCCTCAGTGACAGAGCAGTCCCGAGCTCCTCTAACGATGAGAACAGCTGAGTTCGTATCAGGGGAGCCAGCATGACAAGCTCCACCAGGAGAACCAACAGCTACAAAAGAACTAACAGCTCCAAACAACACCATTCACTTAGGAGAACCCACAGTGCTGCTGCTTCCTCTCCAAGTCTTTTTATGCTGGCAACTTTCCTCAGATGGGCCGTCTACACTCAGCACCGTGCTGACTCAGTTCAGCTGATGTTTAAGTTAACCACCAGTTACCAGTCCACTACAGTACACACACACACACACACACACACACACACACACACACACAGAGTTTTAAGGCAAATTGCTAACACTTTATACATCCAAAATATTTCAAAATCTCCAATGATAACACAACATCACAAACACATACCACAATGTGTTAAAGATATTATCTTCACAGTTAACACTTTATCAACTTTTGTTACTGAATATGAATTCCAGTAACAAACACTACTGCAATCATTTTATTAATTTGCATTTGCTATATATTTCAAACAATAGTGTATTTAATATAATTAGATGTTATTTGACATTAACCTACAGTTTGTGATGCTGCCAAATTCTCTACCATGTTATTTATTCAAATTTCTGTCTAACATTTCTGATACTATTCTGAGCATTCTATTTATTTATTTATTTTTTTATCGGTACCAGGGATTGAACTCACGACCGCATGCTTGCAAGGCAGGCACATATGCTGCTGAGCTAAATCCCCAGTCCCTTTCTTAGCATTCTATATCAAAAAGGAAAGTGCAAAAGATTGTGATATTTTTCAATAATAAATGCTTAGAAATAAAATGTATGGATCAAAACAAATACATATTTTATGCTATAAATATGAATTTCTCTACCTAAATTATTTATAATGCATTCTCTGGCCAATAGTATAAAAGAAGTCCACTTTTGATAACACTTATGATAGAGGCAACCAAATTATTTTTTTACTTCCTCCCCTCAATTTATTCCATTGACACAAACAGCAGCTAATTCTCTCTCTGAATGACATTAACAGGCTGAAAAATAATATTTACAAAAGACACCTCAATATGATCAGATTTGAAAACTATATATGTATATATATATATACACACACTAAAGATATATATATACTAAAATAGTTTTAAAACATAATATTCAGTTATCATAATACAATAATTATATGAATATATACTTTTGAAGATACTGATATATTTCTAAAGAGTGAGTTTGTTTTTAACTATTTGTAGGAGATGCAGGGCGTGTAGGTCTCCGGGCGTCTGACATGTTTACAAGTCTTTATTGCACACCTTGGTTATTCCAAGGAATTCCTTATGGAATAGAATATTCAGTTTCTGGATATTTCACTTTCTTATCCTTTCAGAAACTGAATGCAAACTATATTTACATACATATTACTGTGTGGATTCAACTGAGCTGATCTATGTGAGTTTCATTAAGTCTTTTGGAATGATTAACTTTAAAAGTCACAGGAAGAAAGCTAAGACTCAGATCTCTACTTTATTAATACACATTTATATATTAGAACTATATCTGTATTTCTGGAACTCTTATCAACTGTATTCTATAAGAAAAATACCTTGTGAAAAAGTAATGACTGGTAAAATTAGCATTTTTGAGATGGAATTTAAAAATGATAAACCAGTAGGGAATTATATTTTATTGATTCACTCTATTGCTAGCTTTTGTATTTACTTTGTACCTTTCCTTTTCTCTATTTTTCTTTCTAATATTTGGTCCTTACTTGAGGATAATAATTTATTAAATATTTTAGCAATAAAGAATATTTTCACAAAATAAGTTCTTAATAAATATGAATATTCTAAAAATATTCATAGTCATGAGTGAGTCAATTAATGAGAGGTAAGATTCTTATTTTCCTTATTTAATTTTCTGACATTCATGACAGCTTATACATGCAATTTTAAATAAGTCAGAAAATGTAACATATTCAATTAATGTAAAATAGAATTATAGAAAAGTAACAAATGACATAGGAAAGTTGATTCCCAAATTCTTATAATTTAAAAGTGCTCTCTTATTTCATGAAATCTCTGGGGGATTTGTTCTCAGCAACACAACAGACACTTTCCTATGGAACTCATCAAAAGAAAGTGCCAAGGAGAAAATTGTAAAAGTTAAAAGAAAGAACTAAAAATGACTAGCAAGTTGTGCCACTTAGGAAACTTTTCTATGTAAGAAGTTACATAGCAGTACTTTGGTTCACAAACTTAATTTTTTCCATAGTTCTTGATTTTCCCTGTTCACAAACTAAGTTGGACAAGAACCAAATCAAACTGAATGGTTAGGGAATGTTGGCCTATGGGGAAATTGGATTTTGTTCTGGTCCAATTCACACTCATGGCTTTATGAACATATGATTGTGTGTTCAGTGTTGGAGCAGTATACTTCTTCAGATCTAGTAAAATTCTTAACTACTTAGAACTGCTTATTACAAAGTGTGACAGGACAATTAAGCATGTACTGTATACATAGAGAAGATAAGTACATTATTCAGCTACAAGGCAGGTGTGCTGTTACTCAACACACCTTCTCGAACGATTTGTGATACCCCAGAGGCGCTGTAATTTTCTCCCTTCATTTTTTAATTTGCTATGATTTTGAAAAATATTTTGTTTTTATATAGTAATGATGCTTTATTCTGTGTTTGATTTTTACTCTCTAGTTCATTAATTTCTCCTCCTTTTTTGCTTTTGCTAATACTTTTCAAGGCCTAATGAAACTTTATGATTTGAATAAGAACCTGTCTGCAACATAACCATACTTCTTTACCAATATGTATCTTTTAAGTAAATGTTTCCTCCAAGTAGTTTTATGGGCTTATTACCCAAGTTTTTAATATTTTAAGAAATATAGACTTTAAATATATTTCTCTCAATATAATTTTTATTTTGAAACATAGTATTTTAAATATATTTTATCTCAATGTGATTTTTTGATAGATCTGTAAGTTACCCTGAAGAATGTTTTCCATTATTTTTTAACCCTACTTAAAACACAAGCTCATTATAATTAACAAACTGTATCCTCTGTTTAAGGGTCTAACTTAGCCCACACATGAGTAATTTATGTATGTTCTGAATACTTAATGACTATTGTTAAGGGAATATACACTGAATAAGTGAGTTAATAAATATGTAATCTAATAACTCTCAGATTCTGAAATCATTGTTAAGTGATAATCTACACTTACATGTGTGAATTAAATGCAAGCTTTAAACTATAAACTACATTTCATTTTATTCTTCCTATTAATTCTACAGGAACATTTCTAGAGACAAATAGATGTGTAATTTTGTTTTTAAATAATTCTTGCCTTGATATTAATATCTCTGACACATTTAATAAATTTTTTAAAAATGCTATTATTTTACTCAAGTCTCAATAAAATTTTGTTGTAATAATTTGTGAAACTATAAAGAAATGATGGAGAAGGCAAATCATCTTATTCGCGTAATTACTCATTTCCTCATGACAGAGGCGTATCCTACTGGGCTGTTCTCTTAATACGCTCTCACTTGCATCTCAATTATAAATTATTTACATCGGCCACAATGCATTTTATCCTTGGTAATGCTTTCACATTAAGTTAATTTCACAGTCTCCTGCCAAACACATGAATCTTATTCTGTGAGCCAAGTTTATAAACAGGAAATGAAGAGTGCTGGTTGATGATTATGCACAACTTTGAAATGGATTTTAATTCAGATGCAGCAGGGAATACTGAAAGAACTCAGAACTTTCTTAATAAAAATGAAACCAAAAATATATAGATATGTAAACAGATATTCTACCTAAAGATACAGTCTTTATTGTTTGTTACCGTTTTTATTGTGTATTTTCATGGTGCATATCTGCAGTAGTACATACTGATTACATCTATCATGGGGAGTTTGAACATGTACATATCACATTTTAAGGCTTTTTGTCACCTTTCCCTTCCATACTGCACTGTTCCCTCTAACTCTAGTATCTTTTCCTCTCAAGAACTGAAACTGATACGACCTTAATTTGATTTTGCCTAAGTTAGGTCAAAAATTAGTTAATTCAATCCCAATAGCGTTTTCCTTTTCCTTTTCCAATAGTATTTTCTTTTAAAAAAATATTTAATCATAAAGCTCTCTAAATGGCACTAACCTTGACATATTTTTAAGTGTTCAAATTAAAATGGTTAAATGCCACAAAGCATCCAACTGCCAGTTCTGGGTCTGCTGACCAACTCTTTCTGCTTTACTCTCTAGAGAACATCTTGAAAGACATGTTCAGTAGGCTACTAACATGTTCAGCAGACTCACGTTTCTTCCTCTCCCCGTTCCCACTCCATCAAAGTGCCTGAATTTCCTCTTAATATTCCCCATCTCAATTGTTGGGAGTCGCTGAGCTGGTGATAGTTGACAAGTGTGGAGCCCAAAGGACAAGTGCATGAACAGGAGGCCCCGGGGGCATGAGCACCTGAAAATGCCCCGAGGCCTGGACGCTGGAGGTGAACAGACCCAGACCAGGGAACAGGAGAGAATGCAGGAAACAAACAGTGAGCGAGTTAAGGGGCATGGTAGGACAACTGTATAAATAAATGCAGTGATGGAGCAGTCTCTTCCTCCCGTCTGTCCAGAAGAAGGGCTCTACATGACCCCAGCTTTGTTTTTCTGTTTTTCTTCATCCTCTTCATTCCCCCCACCAGGAACTTAAAGAGCTCTCACAGACACTGACCTATGACACCAAAACACAGAACAGGTAAGAGGAAGTAGCAGGTGAGGGGACACTTCTCAATGAGCATGCAGAGGGGGTAGAAATGCATTGGTAGTGAATTTGTCAGGTGTTAAACTTGGGGAGGGAGGAAAAGGAGGAGAAAAGAGAGAGACAGAGAGAGAGAGAGAGAAGGAGAGAGGAGAGAGTGGGAGGCTGGCTAGAGAGAGAAAGAAATAGGTTTATGAGGGTCACGGAGAAGCAGACTCACTAGGGCCAAAGAGAGAGAAGTCGGCTCACTAGGGCCAGAGGCCAAGAAGGTGGGAGCATTGAGTTAAGGAAGTTTTAATCATGAGCCAAACTCTTCTCAAAGGACATGTATATAGAAATGATGTATATAGGTGTTTATAGAAATGTTTGTTGTATTCTGGATTTCTGTATTTGTTTTTGTGGACTCTTTTTAGAAAGTGTTTCTCTGACCAGATGATGATAAAGGAATTGGCTCAGAGCACTACTTTAAAGCCAGGTCCTAAGCAAAAGGCAAATGGTGCAAGAGTCACCCCCTCTAGTACAGCATAGTCTCTCTGCTTTTGTTGCATTAGACAGGGAAGGAGTGATAAAAGCCAACGAAGTGCCTTCCACATGGGAGCAATGTCTCCTAACAAATTCTATTTTACAGTGCCTGATAAATTTACTTCAGCCACAGGTGGAGATTTTCACCTTTTTGGCTTGGAGAAGTTTTGTTGCACCACAAGGTGGAAATTTCTTTTCTCAGTGAGTTTTCTCTCTCTCTGTTTTCTCTCTCTCTCTTACAATTAGCATTAAAAGAAGTCCTTGCAAAGGATATATTGGTTGGAGAGGGTACCTTTGCTGCCACAAATCATTGACTTATATTTGAATTGCATGAGCAGATTAAAATAGCTGTCATGAGGTCCTGGAGGGAACTTCCCTCAAAGAGTGAGACATTGCTTGAACTGACCTGTATTTGGCAGGGCTCTGATGAACCTGTTCAAGATTTTGCAGCACAACTGATTTCTGTGGCAGGCCAGGGAGGAATTATAAGCAACGTGAAAGCTAGTAAACTGATAGTTCAACAATGGTTCTATGAAAATGCAAATGAATGGTGTAAAGAGGCTTTAGGGGCCAAAAGAAATGGGCTGCACTGTCTGAGATGATCCGAATTTGTGGCAACACTGGCCCCTCATATGTGCAGGGGGCTGCCTTGGCAGCAGCTATGACTCTGGTCACCTACCCACAGCCTAGAGAAGGGGGAGGGTTACTTGTTTCCACTGTGGAGCCAGGACATGTTGCTTGAAGCTTCTCTGCTGCCACTTTGAGGGCAGCACCCTGTTATTGGCTCCTCTAACAAAACCTGGCATTTGTGTAAGGTGAAGATGACGGTATCATTGGGCAAATGAGTGCAGATCTAAAATTAATGTGGGCAGTCAGCCTATTTTGGGAAACTTTCAGTGGGCTCACTCTGGCCCTGCCAAAGGCCTTTCTCTAATTCCTCCCCAACCTTACCCTCCAGTGTCCAGTGTGTCTCTGAGCTCTGGTGAGCAGCAACAGACAGTAGAGGCTGGAACCTTAGTCCCTCTGCCAGATTTGTACTAACTCCTGCAATGGGGCTCCAAGTTTCTACTGGAGTCTATGGACTTTTGCTTCCTGAAACAATAGGTCTCCTGCTAGGCCAAAGCAGTCTCATTTTGCTTGGTATTATTGATGCTGACTACCCCAGGGAAATTAAGTTTATAATTCAATCTATTCAAAACACTGTATCACTCTTGTATCACTAAGTCATCCTTCCTCTAATAAAAATTGGGAAATTTACAAATAAGGAAAAGGAATCAAAGGGTTTTGTGTCCTCTGGTATATATTGGTTGGGTTCAGCCACTGTGGTTATGGCAATTCTTGTTCTCTTGGCAAACTGCATCAGCAAACTTCCCTGATGTTATTGATTGCCATTATCCTCCAGACAAATGGCTTCCCTAACATCTTTAGTTTTCCCTTCTAAAAGAAACATCTTCATACCCACCACTTACTTAGGGTACAGGGGATGCTTGTGCTTTCCCAGAGAAGGCCAAATGACCTATCTGAGTGGCAGAGTACGCTGTCCTGTTGTATCATGAGCCTAGATCTGGAGAAGAAATTGAGCCCACCATTCAAAGGTCTGATGACAGTGATGCTTTGGAAACCCCCACCACCAATAGACAAGGATGGGACTTGGCCTGATCTGGAACTAAATGAAGGATTTGACCCTGGATACCCAGGAGATGGTAGTCAAAAATAGTTCTGAGTAGGCTGATAAAGTATATAAAGAAAACAGAACTGTGAGCAATATAGAAGAAAGGGACATGACAGAAACTTATTGGTATTCTTAAGACAAAAGAAAACTCAAAAACTATAGATTAACTATAGATAAAAGTTTGAGATCTCTAATGGACTTACAATGAAATTTGAATACTCTATTCATAGTTATAAATTTCTAAAATTGTAAAAGTGATATCATAATTTGAAAATATATTTGATTGCACACTGACTTTGTAAGATGTACTGACTGTCAGTTTTTTGTATCTGTTTGTCTGATTGCCAATCTGTAAATTTGTATGTTAGTTTGTGATATGTGTAAACAGCTGTTTTTTTTTTTTTCTGAGCTCAACATTTTTTTTGCTTTTCCTTTTACATTTTTGGAACATTTGTGTTGCAGATTTAAAAGCATGCATTACCAGCTGGTCAAAATAATATCAACATAGGTTTTCTTGGAGGGTATAAAAAAAATTTGTAAGGTAACTAATGTGACCTTTTGGGCTTAGAGAAATATTGGTTAGGATTCCTTTGGTGAATAAGGATCAGCTGCCTGGGAAAAATCTCAACCTTTGTTTGTTAACAGGAGGCTTACTGAGCTCTATACTCTTATGGAAGACACCTCAATAAATGTTATCAAAAACACTATGATATGTCTTCTGGTCGTGAAGAGGATTAAATTGTCAAGACAATATGGGGTTTTTTATTTAAAGATAGTCTTGTACAAAGAACATTTTTATATGACTATAATTGACTGTTATTGTTTGTAGTAATCTGAATGTATTCATGCCTGCAAATGTGCAGGTCTTCTAAAGTGTGAAATAAGGACTATCTGTAGTGATACTTTTTTTTTCAAATTCAGACATCATCTTTTACAAAGAACTTATGTGATGTATATTCACTTAGGAGTCAATTAAGTAAAGGTTTCTTATATATTAGATGAAGATAATTTAAAAAGGGAAATATTATGTCAAAATGAAAATCTATGTTATAAAATGTCAGCATGATTGTCATGCCACAATTTTATGTATGGTTTTTGATTTCTAATTTTTTGTGTAAAATATGTAACTTATCTGTTGATATTCTTTAAGGATTCGAATATTAGAATATCCGTGGTTGTTAGATAATAAGAGTTTTAAATTATGTTCTAAGGTGCTTGATATTCAGATATGATAGTAATATTAAGTTTACGGACTCCACTACAATGCAATGTCATTAATCTTCTCTTCTGAATGTTCAACAACTAAGGTTAGAGACCAAAAGATTAGAAAGATAGATGGGCTAAGAGGACAGCCAATATTTTGGCTATAATCCTCCAAGATCAACAAAGACCCAGAATATAACAGAACCTCTGCCATGGTATCCTATAACTCAGTGTGTCCCCCATCTTTTGATCAGTGAGATCATGGGACTACACAGGAAGGTGATCTACGATGTGCAGTGTGCCTAAACAGAGTCACTAGAAGAGAAAAACTTCCCAGGCTTTCACTGAAAGCCACTTGGTTAAGCAGTGACCATGACTCATTCAGATGGCTGACACTGACAGAAACACTAAGAGGTGCTGTGCATGGTTCCAGGATGATTCCTGAGGAGAATATTAACTGACCTTGAGGGATAGCAAGAAACTGATTTTGAGTGGTACAGGTGTCACTTTAACCTGGTCTTAAACATCCAGCAGAAAAGTATAACCATAGGAAAGTTCTCTGCAGGGTCCTTGAAACATAGCTCCTCCAAATTCAGCTGGATCAACTACAAATACAGAGAAGGGAGAGATGTTGGGAGCCACTAAGTTAGTGACAGTTCACACGTGTGGAGCCAGAAGCACAACTGCCTGAACAGGAGTGCCCCAAGGGCCCAGAGCACCTTAGAAACACCCTGAGGGCATGAAGCGCTGGAGGTGAACAAGTGTTGCGGCCCCAGAACACAGGAGAACAAGGGGCATAGAAGCAAGGAAGTTAAGAAACGAGTGTGGTATGACAAGTATGTAAGTAAATGCATTGTGGTGGTGGAGCAGTGTCTTCCTCCCATCCATTCGGAGGAAGGGCTCCACCTGACCCCAGCTTTCTGCCTTAACTTTATTTTCTTTGTCCTCTTGTTATTCTTCCTCCTGGGAATTTAGCTCTCACAGACACCCCCACTCAATTTCCCTTCTTTCCACTGCATTTTGCGTGCTTCCAATTATCAGTTTCTATCCTCTGAATTCTATTAGGCTTTGATTCCTCCAAGTTATTGCCATCTCTCGTGTCGCTACTTGGTTCACATCACACTGCTTTAGCTGGGTCCCTGGCTTACCTGGGTCCTTGCTTTGAGAATGTTTGCTCTTAGTTCTTAGACAGAATGACCTTCTTAACAGAAGAGCTGCGCCCTTTACCTGCTTACAGATATTCATTGTCAGGTCCTGCAGCCCATTACCCAGGCATCCTTTAGTCATTTATAATTCAAATTAAGTTTTAACAGCGTGAATCATGTAGGAATGATCAGAAACCCTGCTTCAAGTTCCCATATTGATCTATTCTGATCCCTTTATCTGAGATTTTCTTTGCAGAAATCCAGACTCTAGACACAGTCATGACTTCCTCAAAGCAAGATCGGGTTATGTAGTCTAAGTACTTCATAGATTTTTGAAGGTAAGTCCATGGCAGCCATTTCCATAGGAGGATAATTCACAGTTTTCTCTTCTATTCTTTTTTGTAAAGTAAGCATTCAAACCAATGAACTAAACTTTATCAGCAATATAAAGTGCTATACATATATTATCAGGAATTTATTATTAATGGCAAATATGTATTATCTGGATCTTATCTGGAATTGTTATTCATTCTGGAATTTATAATAATTTTAAAATATAAGTGAAATTGCATATATACACATATAATTTTTAAATGTAAGTGAAATTACATACATACATATATAACTTAAAAATAAGTAAAATGACATATATACATATATAATTACATATATAAATATGTAATTAATTTATACATGTATGTATATGTAACACATGTATGGGTATATATCTTTTAGGATAACTAAAAAGAAATATTTCACAATTGTGGTATTCCTGAAAGGGGATCAGCAGAGGAGTGGTACAATAAATAAAGATAATATAGAAATAGTGGTCATATATTATGAAAATCATATATTAGTATGTTTTAGACTGTCTTCTATATTACTCTTTATTAACTACAGCTATATTAAAATTTCAGCTAGGACAATTCTTTGTCATAGAGGACTGGTTTTATTTCAACATGTTTAGAATTCATAACAACTAAACCTGACAAAAAACAGGCAACACTGCCAGTAATTGTGACAACCAATCATGCACATTTCCAAATGCTGCCTGTAGGGAAAGGGGCCAGTAGCCTCTGGGTTAAGAGTAGCTGACGGCTCTGTGAAAACATGATATTCCTTTGCTAAGTAGCTTTAGGCTATGTTTTCACTTGGGTCAGCTTTGTATCTTCAAGTTGAATAGCAACATTAGTGGAAAACAAATTCCACAAATCAACTTTCAATGTCAAGAATATTTTTCTATTTTATTGATAAAATTCTATTTCAATTCTTATTTGAAAGCACTATGTTAATAGGCTTTCAAAATCTTTTTTCTCATTATTTTGTTTGTTTTTCTAAGGCAAACCATATTATGCACAGTGATTGAGGAATTGGCTTCACTTGTCCGACAGTGTTGAGAATATCATGTTGGGAAATTGGCCTTTATATTGGACTGGTAAGTTAAAAACCCAAATGCCCCCGAAAAAACTATCATTATAACATTTCGTGTTAACTCAGCCTTATAGAATTGATTTAGTTTGTAGAAAATATTTAGTACTGAATTCTAAACCTGTTAGCTTTGTGGTGACCTTAACATATAGTCACAAACTGCAACCCTTCCTTTTAAGAAAGAAAATCTATTTTCTTCCCTTTGAATGTTGTGACTATTTTGACAGAGTATGGCAAAAGCAACATCTGTGACTTCCAGGCCAAGATAAAGAAAGGCCTTGTACACTGAAAAATTCACTGGAGCCCACAGTCTCTGTATGTGAAGTCTATTATTCCAAAGGTATTTGAGACGTGGTCTCCCTAAGTTATTAACTTGCCAAGGTTTGCCTTAAACTTGGGATCTTCATGCTTCAGGCTCCCAGAATCCTCAGATTACTGGTATGTGCCACAACTCCCAGCTTGGGCTATCTTCTAATGCCCTGATAGAAAACTGAAATATGTGTGCAAACATGTATATTTGTATATTCCCATCCATATCTATATCTATATGTATACATGCAAATGCATGTATGTAGTGTATGTATGTATCAGATTTCTGTATATTTTTTACATAAATATGTACACTGCTAAGGCGAAAGATAATACTAAAGAAATAGATTAAGTAAATGATTATACTCTCAATTGTATGCAGGCTAGTTCCGTGAAGACAACCACTTTTCTACTTCAAGTGTCGTAAGTTTTAAATAGGACAAAAGGACTGAGGACTTAGCTCAGTGGTATAAGAACCTGCCTGGCAAGCATGAGGTTATGAGTTCAATACCCAGTACAAAAAAAAAAGACAAAAATGTTTACAAAGAGGTCCTAGTCAACAGCAAAACATATTGCATATCAAAGTACTTTGTAAAATGTACTGACTGAAAGATGATTTCTGTGCAAAAAATATAGTTCTTAAAAATTTGCTGTATGAATTTAATCAGGCATCTTCATAATTAGTATCTCTGTGACAATCATGACTGCCCACGAATAGAACAAGCGGCACACAGTGTTGAGAGTTATGGTCATGATCACCCAGCCACTGCAAAGTGTTTGCTATATTTACAAATTTCTTGTCCCTAAATAAAAATATCTGGGAACTGGAAATACTTGAAAACATTATTAGGAAATATGAACATTACTTTTTCTGAAATATTTTTTCAAGGAAAACCCCTGTGTACCCCATAGAGGACTACTTATCATTCCTTTAGCTCAGACTCTCCTCTGCAGAAGTCAAGGAACTCTGAGGGAGATGCTTATTTTGCATTATGTTCACAGAGGGACTGGATCGCATAGGGCTCACTTCTGAGCATACTCTTAATGTGAGCTTTAAATACTATAACGACATTTAATCTATATTGCTGAAAAAGAAACAATCAGTTACTCCACCTAACAATACTAGTATATACCTGGCAACTGACAAGTGCATTCATTAATCCTACAGAGAAATGTATACATGTGGAGACAATAACTGAATTCTCATCATTGGGGAAAGAAAAGATTATTGTACAAATGAGCCACTGGTATGAGCACTGAATACTAACAATTTATCAGTACCCTGAAGTGACTAAATATATGCCAAAGTACGCTTGCTGTTTCAATCATTTGAAGTAATTTCAACAAATGCAAGCACTTCATAATTCACTTTTCATCCAGAGAGGAATTCAGCATAGTCTCTTCAGGGACTCATGTAAGGCTGGATTTTTCTCAGTTATGCTTTCTGCAGTGCCTTGGGCTTATTGTGAATTTTCATGGTTTATTTTATTTTAAATGAATGCCAGGATCATATACTGTCATTTCACTTCATTATTCTTGGCCTTAGTATGACCTTTTAGTTTTACTTTTATTGCCCTTTTCTCAACTATCAACAACCCTGATTTTATTCCAAAAGAGCAATAACAAAGTGACTTTTGGAAAATAGGATAATTGAGCCTTTCTGTAGTTTCAGCATAAGTACTTTGAACCACAGTTAATGCACTTTTCAAAACAGACTGTGGAATGTGCACATTTGAAAGTGAATATGTGAAGTGAGGTGGGTCTGTAAGATAAAAGTAAAGATACCTTTCACCCTGGCCCTGGCTTCTTTCTGGACTAAAGAAAATCCTTGACTCCTTCCAACGGTTCGGTGATTGACAGCTTTTTAAAGTCCCTGGACCCAATTTTTCAAAATGAAGATGGGAATCTAACCTTTGTGCAATTTCTGTATAAGTACTTACATATATAAGAGTTGAATTACACTCAGATCCTGGCCATAAAAATGACTGCTCTGGAAAATAACTTCATTAATGATGCTGACATTTTTCATTTCCTGCTATGAGAAATGAAAGAAGATGAGGGACAGAGAATTTAGTAATCTAAAAGAGTACTTCAGTATAATTTGCTAGGAGCTAAGTTAATCAAGGGTATTCAAATATAAATTGATAAAATTAAAAGATACATTTTCCTTGAAAAACAAAATTGCATTGTGATTAAGTAAATTAGATTGTCTCAATCATCTAGCAGACTGAGAAAAGTCAATCTTGGGTATTTGTGTAGGCATCAAGCAAAATCCTAAACAATGAAGGCAAAGGAAAACTTTATCTAATGGATAAAAATAATATTCTATAAAGTGACATATTTATAAAATTATATAAAGTCAAATTTCAAGTATTCAATATTCTATCACTCAAAGAATAGGCTTTAATTTACTTCAAGTACTTTATGCAAATAAATTAAACTCCTGGAAAAGTAAAAACTTAGGAACTATAACTATACAGGCAAAAATAGAGTAAATTCATATCTCTAACAATAACATTTGAATTAAACTTTTTATAAAGGTGCTCAGTTAAACAAACTTTGATGTTTTATTCAATTAAAACTATTTATTAAGCATCTAAAAATAAACCACAGATTTTCATAATTAGTTGGAGTCTATTAATGAACAAAACACCTATTTTAGAAGAGAAATGCAACCCCAAATTCCTAAACACAAAATTTCTGTGACTCATTACGCATCATAAGTTAATTATATTGACTAAACCTATCTTCTTTACACTGTCTATCTTCCTTACTTCTCTAAATCAAGAAGTTCAATCCACGTATTTCCTAGGCAATAGATCCATGGGTATAATAAATGACTAGTATAACTTAGAATACAAGAATAATTCCTTCAATTGAAAAGTCTACTTTTTCTTTCCCATTATAATTCCTCAAGGAAAACAGAAGGACTGGCCAGATGAAGTACATTTTTATGGACTTTGAAAGAAATAGGACCAGATTACAATTGTATTAGAAAAATAAACTTAATTAAGAAAAATCTAACATATGATGTCATCTAAACCAAACACTTTAATCTTAGTACCAACAAAATAGAGTATCATTGGTTAATATTTCTATCTTTTTCAAGGTAAGGTAAACTAGGCCACAGGGTCAATCCTGGAATACCAGTGAGCTTACTGTCTATTGCTTGGCTGTTCTCTTACACGACTATCCTTCAATTCTGGGATACAGGCTGTGTTTCCCACATGCAACACTTGAGGCTACTTCATTTCAAGCCAACAATGGAAAGAAGTGTTATGCTAAAACTTCCACAGACTCTAAACTAGCAAGGAACTGATCACATGCTCCTCATCTAATCAAAGGAAATTGAGAGGATAAAGTATTTCATGCATGCCAAGCAGGGGAACATGGACCAGAAAGTAGCATGATTCTCCTACAATTCTTATTCCTAACAAATAAATGTCTCAGCAGAGTAGAAATATTTTACTGTTTCAATTGTTTGGTTCTGTGACACTTGACATAGCAAAGTTTTGAAATGCTGAGGTACAAGATCTAAGAAAAATACCTTCTTTGGCTAAGACATCAAATAGAGGATGATTTCAAAACTGCTACCTGAAAGGTGGCACTGTTGCTGACCAGTGTGTGTGACAAAGGACGTAAACTAGAAGCCACTTCATGACTTAACATTTCATGGCAGTTAAATACCCATCAAAGATGTTTGTACTTACTATTAATTTCAAATCTTTGCAATTATTTGTACAAATCAATTATTTGTAAACATCAGATATTAATTCCAATCTGAACACATTGCATTTTATAGGTTTCAGCAATAGAATAATCTGATTAAATTAATCCTCCTAAGAATTTTCATACTTTATTATATTGTGTAGATATACAAAAGGTTTCTTTGGTTATCGAAGTGCCCATACTACTTATGATAACTAGAATAATCTTACTTTATGTGAAATTTTCTTTGTGTGGAGTGTGTCTTTACTGGTGCTATTTGATCTTATAAATAATTTTTTGTTAAAAAAAACTCTCCCCACAACAAGAAAAAATCTATACTCATTAGATAAAACACAGAATAAGAGAAAAAAAGTCATGATCTATTGTAGAGAAGTTACACTGCCTAATCTTGTTCTGAAACATCCAGTTGACATCCTCTTCATAAAGAGTACAGGCCTTGAAATGCCTCCTCATGATAAGAGCATGAGATGCCATAAGCACAAGAAGCAAAGAAGTTATATAATCTAAGCATGTGCAGTATAAGTTTCTTTGTTCTTTATCTCAATGAAGGCTGCCTGCTTACGTTGGTCAGATGCAGTCATTTTTCTGTCCCTTGGTGTGTGTGTCCCTTTACTTTTCCTTTGCTTGCAGAACCCCTACAGTCTATGATGATCTCTTGCACTAAAATATTTGCTATTATTTTTATGTATTCTACTAAACACATATATATAAAAAGATGCACAAACATGTCATTCAGCAATGCACTGACTCATTTTTGTTTTTGCAAAAATTGGTAACAGTTACAAATGCACATTTTCACAATATTAATCATTAAAATACAAAATACTTTGTGAAAGGGAGAGGGGTACATGAAGACCGCTCTTTAACAACCACACAGGTAAACAACCTTCCCTCCAACATAGATTCAATATTCTTCAGGAATAATTATTTCAGCGTAGGAAATATTTCTAAATATAGCTGTGTAATTTATGAAATGGAGATTGAAGGCAATGTTCAGAATTTAGAAGGCAACAGCCCCGCTGAACATGTTTACTTCTGTGATGTTTCCCTAACTTCTTAATTAATAAGCATTGATGCTTATTTACTTCTTTACAATGTCATTACCATTATGCCATCAAACCTTTCACAAAAAGAGACCATTTTTCTATTACTAAACTTTGTGAGACTTGATAAGAAACTTAATATAATTATCTCCTTTGTAGCTCTCTAACTTGGTGGGGATTTTTAATTGGAACTTGAATGGTAATGAAATTCATAAGGAAAAGTCATCAAATGTACGGTGTTAATTTTTTTCTTTTTTATAGTATTGAGTATTAACAAAAAACTTTCATTCTGAGCCGTATTTCCAGGTTTTATTCATTTTGACACAGTGTTTGACTAAGTTGACCAGGTTAACCTAGAATTTAAGATCCTGACGCCTAAGACTCCTAGTATGCTGAGATTACAGATATGTGCCAGGCTAGCTAATTTTTTTACAATTTACAATTGTAAAAAATATTACAATTCCATTTATATCAATATTATTATGAATTTCTAATGTTATAGTCTGTTATAATTCAGTTCATTTCATTACATAAACAATACATCGAACAAACATCATATGTTGTGTTTTATCTGTCTTACAAACTATATAATTCTAATATATGTGTAGATATATACATACAAATCTTGTATTATCAATTCATCTAATAACAAAGATAGTTAAGTAAAACATTAAGATATTAGGCAACTCAGCATAAAATCTACAGCTAACATGCTTTGCATATCTAAATAAACCTTTTTAAAATTTTTATAAGTTTCACTGAACTTACTTTCTCACATATTTTCTGGAGCTACAAGATATTTTTACATTTCATTCTTTCCTAAATTAATACTTTGTACAATCTTAATGTTGTTTATGAAGCTACTGAACTGAAGAATATAGAAATACTTCTGTCTCCATTTTCCAGGGCTAATGTGAACTCAGAGTAAGACTCTTATAAATCCTACCATGAACTGAAATATGCTGCTCTAGTCAAGCCCCTCTGAGATAGCAATTATTCACAAATTGGATCACAAGCTGTGTTGCACATAATTTTTAGTGCTACTATATAACTTTTTAATTGTGTCCTGAGAGATACAAAATCCATGGTATATGTAAGTGATATTGTCTCTTATTTCTTAATTTCAATGATCTCTACTCATCATTTGATTTCCTTTGGAATATCTTTATGATAGTCAATTTAGAAAGCAGTGTGATCATTTTTACATGCAGACATTAAATTGTCCTAGTCAAAAATACTTAAACAATTTTTGATTTTTTATTCAGTAGGCCCTCCTGCTCTTTGAAAACAGAAATGCGGGCACTGGATATTTGAAAGTCATGATGAAAAGTAATATATTAGTTTATAATTTTTTCCCTCTCTATCATCCTTATACCATTGTTCTCCAAATGTGCAGGACTTTGTCTTCTATTTTCATAATGTTTCTTAGAAGTAAAAACAAGATGTTCTCATCATAGTATTGTGTGTATAGTCCTTTCAGCATAGCATCATAAATAAAAAAGATTATTTTAAATAAAATGTCTATAAAATTACATGCTACGTTACAGACTTTGAAATTCATTTACATGTAATCTAAATGGAATTAGCTTAAAAATTAACTATTCCCCTTCTAAGTATCTTCCTGAAAGAGTTAAAAAGATCATAGTAAAGTGATACAAACATACTCATGTTTATAGCAGAACAACTCATGAAGATGAAATCTTTGAAGATGAAATCTTTGAAGAAGCCTGTATATTCATCAACTGATGAATGGATAAAGAATGTGTGTATTTATACATGATAGAATACTGTTCTGCTATAAGGAAGGATAAATTTGAGTTATTTGTAGAAAAATGGATGTACCTTGAGACCATAATGCTGGGGAAACAAATCAGATGCACACAGTTACATGTTGCATTACTTTTCTTATGTGAGAAATCCAAATTATAAATAAAGAGACAAATAAAAAGTAGATAATAGGAAACAAGGAGAAAGATCTTTTGCAAATGGAAAGGGGGATAGTATCTAGAAATGGAGGAATAAGGGAAAGATCATAGAGGAAGAGTAATAAAAGATTTGAGAATTGTTATGTACATGCTCTTCATGATAAGTGTGATTAAGAAACACTACAACCATCTTCTAATAATTTTTTGAATATTTAACTAACTAAAAATATCAAATAATCACTATAAACAACCTGAGCATTCATTCCTTTCAGTTGATTGACACTCATTTTCTTTCAAAAATTATTTTCAGTGTTATCAATACCAAGATTTAAAACACAAAACATAATGTCTATCTTCAACAAGAATCAAATGATTTTAGCTGTGGAGTAATTTAGAGTAACTTGACAGAACCATCTTTTCAAAGTAGAAAATGCACATGTGAATATCTTGATTACATTTTAATTTCTCAAATTCATGTATTATTACTTATTTTGTACTATAATTTTATTTTTAAACTTCTCTCAATTCAGTATGCAAAGGGCAATGTATTTCTAATATGTCAATGTCAGAAAGTTACAGATATTCTCTATGTTTAGTGAGACATAATTCTGGTCTTATAAACCACCTGACTGCTGTCAGTGGCCAGCAGGTGGACAGCAGCTGCCTGCATTCTGCCTCACAGGCTGAAAGTGGGTGAGGTGATTTCGAGCCCACGGGGAAGCTTTGTTGCATTGCTCTGAGCCCAGAAATAAAGGAAAATCACAAAATGAAGGAGAAAAATGCAATCTCAAACCTCCAGCCCACCCCAAGCAAGCCTAGGAGACATGGAAATAGAAGAAAATGTAAGCCATACACCTGAAAACTCCTGAAATTATAACAATTGAAGTAAGGAAACAACTCCAGGAAGCTACAAAAGAGCTCAGATCAGAAATAATTTCACAGGTAAAAGAAGAAATGATAAATATAATCAAAGAAATGCTGAACACATCTAAAGAAGACATAGTTAAAAAACTAGAGGAATAATGCAAAAAGATGGAAACCTTGAATGAACAATATAAGAAACAAACAGTACATGAAGCAGATACAAAG
>PVJX010009936.1:0-10934 GCA_004027295.1 Dolichotis patagonum
ACTGAGGGATTAAATCCAGTAAACTACATCACCATCCTTTTTTTTTTTTTTTTTTTTTTTTGAAATAAGGTTTGGAATTTACTATCATTTTGCCTTAGCCTCCTGAGTAACTGGGATTACAGACCTGCATCACCAACCTAGTTTATACAATGTTTTTAAAAAGCAATAAGAAAATTAAAATTAAAATTAAAAAGCAATATGGTGAAGGTAGGCATAGTGGTACACTACTGTGATCCTAGCACCCTGGGAGGTTGAGGTAGGATAACACAAATTTAAACCCATCCTGAGCAATTTAGCAATTTAACAAAACCCTGCCACAAAAAAAAAAGTCCCAAACCGGGCCATGGTGTGCACATCTTTAATTCTAGCGCTCTGGAGGCTGAGGCAGAAGGATCACTGAGAGATTGAGCCTGGGCTACAAAGTGAGTTCAAGGCCAGCCTGAGCTGCATAGTGAAACTCTGTCTCAAAAAGACCAAAACAAACAAATAAAACCCAATAGCCTGTGATCTCAGCACTCAGGACATTGAGACAAGAAGATCACTAAGAGTTCAAGTCAGCCTGGTCTACATAGTGAGTTTGGAGCCGGCCTGAACTACACAGTAAAGTCCCAACTAAAATAAACAAACAGCATTTTTAAAAAAATTTTATTTTAGGGCTGGGGATTTAGCTCAGTGACTTAAGCACCTGCCTGGCAAGCATGAGGTCATGAGTTCAATCCCTGGTACCAAAAAAAAAAAAAAAAAAAAAACCCAAAAAAAATTTTTTTTATTTTAAAAGGGGGTAAAATTAAACACATCAAAACAGAACAGAACAGGACATAAGAAAGCATACATTTCAAAGCTAGACAACCAGAGATCTTCACTATCTGTCATATTGTCTCTTGTTTTCTTCCAAATGGTTGTCCTTATCTTTGCATATGGAGAGCTCATACTAAATAACATAGCCAATCTTTTCACAAGATGTATAGTTCACTGGCTCCCACTTGCTAAGTGGGGGGAGGAGGAAGGGGAGACACGGGATGGGGGACAGGACGACATGAGATGTCTGATTCTCAGCCCACACGCTGGCAGGATCACAGCCGCCCCCCCAGAGAGGGGAGGAGCTCCTTGTTCTCCCAGCACCCCGAGTCAACCACATGGTGCAGGTCCCGAGGTGCCAGGGTCTCTCTCCTTCGGGCTGCTGAAAGTCGGCCACACTCACCTGCTATTTCTTTCTGATGAATTGACCATTCCATTTCCAAAGTTCTGAAATGGCCAACAGACCACAGAAAGAATTCTCTTTAGGCTCCTGTTTGAAACCAGCAGCTATAGCAATCTGCTGGCCTTGCTTCAGGGCCATAAAACAGCATTTTTTTAAAAAAAGGGGCTGGGATCTAGTTCAGTGCAAAGGCTTGGAGTTCAATCTCCAGTATAGCAAGTAGAAAGAAAGGAAAGAAAGAAGAAAGAAAGGAAAGAAAGAGAGAAAGCCACAGAGTGTGAGGGTACAGCCTGGTAGGTAGTAGATCCCTTGTCTAGCATACATACGGTCCTGGACTCAATATGAAGCACTACAAAATGAAATAAAATAAATAATACAGTACACAGCAAAACCACCATGAGATGTCACATGGTACCCACTTGTATGGTTAAAATAAAAAAGATATAGGAATTAGGGGTGCAGCTTGGTAGAGCACAGGCCTGGCGTGTGGGAAGCCATAGGTTAGATTGTTAAGAAGAAGAAGAAGTGACAAGGTCATGAAGAAATTGAATTTCTCATGCATTACTGGTGAAATTACAAAATGATGCAGCCGCTTTGGAAGACAGTTTGGCAGTGACACAAATAGTCAAAATGTAGAATTGCCACATGACTCAGCGAGTCCTCTCCCAGGAACACACTCAGGACAATGGGGAACACGGTCACACAAAAATTTTGACATCACTGTTTAAAAGCAGCATTATGTGGCCCTGAAGCAAGGCCAGCAGATCGCTGTAGCTGCTGGTTTCAAACAGGAGCCTAAAGAGAATTCTTTCTGTGGTCTGTTGGGCATTTCAGAACTTTGGAAATGGAATGGTCAATTCATCAGAAAGAGATAGCAGGTGAGTATGGTGGACTTTGGGGGGCCTGCAGGGGAGAGACCCTGGCGCCTCGGGACCTGCACCGTGCGGTTGACTCAGGGTGCTGGGAGGACAAGTAACTCCCCCTTCTCTGGGGGCAGCTGAGAGTGTGGCAGACTTTCGGCAGCCTGCAGGAGAGAGACCCTGGAGCATCGGTACCTGCACCGTATGGCTCACTTGGGGTGCCGAGAGAACAAGGAACTCTTCCTGTCTCTGGGGGCCGCTGTGATCCTGCTGGCATGTGGGCTGAGAATCAGAGATCTCATGTCATCCTGTCCCCCATCCCGTGTCCCCCCTCCCCCTACCCCCTGCCTAGCAAGTGGGAGCCAGTGAACTGCACATCTTGTGAAAAGATTGACTATGTTATTTAGTATGAGCTCCCCATATGCAAAGATAAGGACAACCATTTGGAAGAAAACAAGAGACAATATGACAGATAATGAAGATCTCTGGTTGTTTAGCTTTGAAATTTATGCTTTTTTATGTCCCATTCTATTCTGTTTTGTTGTGTTTAATTTTACCCCTTTTTAAAATAAAATAAAAATAAAAGAAGCTATGTGGTCAGCCGGGCATGGTGGCACACTCCTGTAATCCCAGCACTCAGGAGGCTGAGGCAGGAGGATTGTTGCAAATTCGAGACCAGCCTGGGCTACACAGTGAGCTCAAGGCCACTCCCCCCCTCTCTGGGGGAGCTGCTCCAGTATGCAGCTCACAGCTGCGTACTGAGACCCTGTCTCACAAAGATAAAAAGGGGGGGGAGCCTGGGGATTTAGCTCAGCGGTGTAAGTGCCTGCCTGGCAAGCGCTAGGTCATGAGTTCGATCCAAAAAGAATCTATATGGTCTATGTCTACTCTGAATAACTACTTGGAAGATAATGATACACAGTGTATTAACTATTGTTATTTTGGGCCAGGGATTTAGCTCAGTGGCTTAAGTGCCTGCCTGGCAAGCGTGAGGTCATGAGTTCGATCCCCGGTACCAAAAAAAAAAAAAAAACCTATTGTTATTTTATTATTTTGTTATGAAATGTTGTTTTACTTTTTCATAAAATAAAGAGATGTATTAGGAAACAGAGAGATAGACCTTTCTTTTTTCTTTTTTCTTTTTTCTTTTGTGTGTGTATGTGTGTGTCCCGGGAATTGAACTGAGAACCCCATGCTTGCCAGGCAGGCACTATTGCCACTGAGCCATAGCCCCAGCCTGGACAATAGATCTTTTACAAATGAGAAGGGAGCCGAGAGATTGAGAGAGAGGCAGGAGATTCGGACACAGCAGAGCAGCTGGGTAACTGACTGTGATCTGTCAACCATGAACAAATGTGATTCAGAGATTCAGGACACAGGCGCAGAACAGCTTCTGAGCCCTGCACTGACACCAATTGGGGAGCGCTGTTTTCAGCTCTTCTGGCACAAGCTAGGGTGGTTTTCTGATGGGAGAGCCTAGATCTGGTGTCAGAACAGGAGTATAAAAGACAGCAGTCTGTAAGGCCACGGCCTCTACGGGCCTTTCTCTCACCCATCCTGTGTACAGAGTGTACCTTCTCTTTTTCCCTTCAGAGTGCTTTTTCTTCCTCAGCACTTCTTTCATGCTTCTTTTTCTTTTCTTCTTCTTTTCCATAAATAAGTGTTAAATTTTCATGCTCATCAGTTCCATCAAATTCTTTGAATGGGACAGCAAGAGTCTGGACAGGACTGCTGGTCACTACAATACCCAATTTGAGGAGAGAGGAGGAAGGGGAGAGGGGAGAGTTTCTAGAAAAAATTAAGATACGTTGTTTACATTTGCCAACTCCCTGTATACACACTGCAGACATGGACTGACACAAATTTAAATTTTTTGAAAAATTAACAAAAAGACCTTCTTATAATTATTAAATATAAAAAAGCTAAATACTCTTGGAAAAATACAGGATAAATTTCATAGTGTGTTCATTACTCTGTATCTCCATTTTTAAAAAGTTAAAAGAAAAAGAAAGATACAAGGCAAGAAAGCCTCACGCGCTTGGGTGAGCTGGCTGGATCACGTCTGTCTTTAGGTTCCCTTGCGCTGCCCTTACGTGCCTCACATGGGTGCTCACCCCGCTGGTGCAGAGGGCCCCAGAGCGTTGAAGGTGTCTTAGAAAAAGGCATTTCCCAAAACTCACCCAGTTCTTCTCCTCGTACTTCTCTTTGTTTGCTGGCCTCATAGTCCAATATGCCTGTGTGGTCCAAGGCCTGTACCACGCATGCAAACACACACGCTCAATTTACAAAAGTAAGGACACTGAGCTCCAGGGGAGGGCAAAGATCCACCCAAGGCCAAATGTGCCTGGGAGTCTCTCCCGCTGCTCTCTCCCAGGCTGAGAACAAGACCTCGCCAATTAGAGACAAAGGTGACTGAGCCAGCAGAACCAGACTGTCTAGAGAGATCTTTGCCAGATAGGTATCCAGAGCTCTGGAAGGAATGCCACACCTCTGACCCAGTAATTTCTTGTTTAGGGTTCTAAGTCAGAAGAGGGCCTGCTAGCAGGAGGCCAAGGATATGGATACCAAAAAGCTATGTGAAGGTAATACATCATGGTGAAAAACTGAAAATGGTCCACTCTTTCTAAAGGAGGAAAGTCATAGCTCTATAACTGCATAATACACAGTAAAAATGATGTATTTGAAGAATTTTTAAAAACTAGAGGGAATGGGCCAGGGGTTTAGCTCAGTGGCGTAAGTGCCTACCTGGCAAGCACGAGGTCGTGAGTTCAATCCCCGGTACCAAAAAAAAAAACCACTAGAGGGAAGCCAGGCATGGTGGCACATGCCTGTAATCTCAGCACTTTTGGGAGGCTGAGGCAGGAAGATTTGTTGCAAGTTCGAGACCAACCTGGGCTGCAAAGTGAGCTCGAGGGCAGCCTGAACTGTAAAGCAAGACCCTTTCTCAAAAAAAGACAAAAAAAAAAAAAAAAAAAAAGATGGGGTAAAAACTAGAGGGAAAAATGTAAGACAAATTGCATATTTAATATGATCCTAACAATTTTTAAAAATAGAAAATAGCAAATACATACTGAGCAATGACTACTTTTAGCCTTGCCCAACCATCTAAGGTACCTGTGTGGTGATTCCCTAGCTCCTGACCTATGACCCTGTTTTAGATTCTTCACAATAATTATAATAAATCAATATTTGTCAAATGAATAAATAACCTTAGCAGTGGTCCTATTTCAGTGACATCATACATGATTTTAGTTTATGCTATGGTTTGGTGTCTCCCCGAACCTTATGCAGTCATAGGTGGAGATTTTTCAGAGGTGACTGGATCTAAAATGCATGACTCTGGGATCAATTCATGGTGCGATGCTAGGACCAAGGGCTCTAGGGTTAAGGGTCTGAGTGCTACCCACCCTACGTAGCCTGGATAAGACATTGGACAGAAAGAGCCATGATCGACCTTTGTTGTTTTACCACCTTCTGCCTACCATGAAGTGTTTCTCCTCAGCGATGCCTGTCTGCCCTGCTATCTTTCCTTGGAGCCAACCCACTACAGACTGAAACCTCTACAAACTGTGAACTAAATATTTCCTCCTTTAACTTTGGGTGTCGGGCATTTTGTCTCAGCAATGAGAAAAGTAACTAAGACAGTTTACTTTTAAGTAGTCTGTATTTTCTAGGTTTTTACAATGTGTATGTTTTGTTTTTATTAGCAGATATTAAAAGTTTAAAAAAAATAATTCAAGCTGGGCATGATGGTATATTGCTGTAATCCCAGCAGTCTGGAAATTTGAGACAGGAGAATGACAAGTTTGAGCCAAGCCTGGGTAACTCAGTGATTTAGCGACAACCTGTCTTCAAAAAAAAATCAGCCCAAGAGAATCCAGAAATTCTGTCAGCAAGTTGATCCATTTGTGTTCTTGCCTTCCTAGGAATAATATTATTGAAAGTGCCTCTGGAAGGAAATTGTAGGCATTGAGGGGAGATAGAGCTTGATTAATCAGTTTATCGGCTCATAAACCTCTGATGGGTACCTACATTCAGGCCATCCACAAGGCGTTGGTGGGGACAAGGCAGGGCAGTCACCCCACAGGGACTCATCTCAGGCCCCTTCAAGTGAGGAACCCTGGACATGAGTCAAAAGAAGCGTCCCAAGGACACAGCCCTGGATATCGGCTCCTCTGCAAGCCCCGTGCCCCAGCCCAGGCACGGCCCAGGAGCGCACACATGGCCTGGCCCTGCCAAGGCGATGCCCAGCACTGTCACTCAGGAGCGGAGCTGCTCAGAGCCGTTCACGCCTCATCAGCGCCCGCTCAGTGGACAGCGGACGCAGACTGCCAGAGCACATCAGGATGGTTTCACCCTGAGCTGCGTGCAGACAGCCAGGCAGGGGCAGGAGCACGCAGAGCCTGGGGATTTGTTCTCAACCCAGAAACATCTAGGCGGCAGCCTGGGTTATGAAATACAAGCGCACCTTTACATAATCATGGGAAATGAAGAAAAAGTACATTCATACAGAGGCAACCCCCACCATGGTGTTTTTTGAAGATGGAATTCTACTTTGTGTTCCTCTGGTTATAAAGGCCAACCATGCTTATTACCACGTAAATCCCAACAAAAAAGAAATGGCTAAGAAGAAACTGTATGTCCCCCACAATCCCTATCTGCTCAGACTCTAGCTTCATGCTTTGCCCAGGCAAATGAGTGCACACATGCACACGTGTGTTTTTGTTTTTGACAGAAAGGCTCACCTCTACCTGCTGTTCTAGCCTTTGCTTTTACTGTTAGCAGTCTATCTTGAAGCCAGGTATGGTAGCCCATGCTTGGAATCCCAGTGATATAGGGGAATGAAACTCCTGACCTACTATGTGTCCAGAACAAGTTCATGTTCTCTAAAATCAAAGAATGAATTTTAGGTACAACAGAGGTTAAGAGTAGAAATACTTATTGAGAGAAAGAAAGCTTCTGTCTGAGAGAGACAGAAGGGGTCTCGAGCAGGTTGCCAAAGATTCTGTATTTTCTCAGGATTTTTTTTTCCCCCCTCAGGATTTTTATAGAGTAAAATCATGAGATGAGGCAAATCTAAAATTAGGGAAAACTGGGAACTCGCAAGATAGATGGGCATGAGGTGGGACAGAGCTATGGTCAACCAATAAGATTAATAGCTCAGGTAAAATTGATTAAATTGGGAACAAATGGGGAAGCGAGTCATGTAGAAAGTGGGCATTCTTAGAGAACAATGACTCTTCCCTAGGGATTGGAATGGTAACTCCTGATTTCTCAAAGTGAGCCATCCCTAATCCCTAAGGATTATACTTAAGGGTATGATTGCATTTGTTTTGCCTTCTGTCCTGAGACCTGGCGACAGCAAGAGGTGTGTGTCTCCTCCAAGGTCACCAGACATCTGGTCCTCTGTGCCGGCTTCTTCCAGGGCCTGTAATATTTCTAACTAGCTCAGTTGCCTGTAACACCAGCACTCTGAGAGACTGAGGCAGGAGGACAGCAAGTTCAAGTCCAGCCTGGGCAGCTTAGAGACCCAGTGAGACCTTGTCTCAAAAAATAAAAAGGAGATGGGGATGTATCTCAATGTTAAGGCCCTGGGTTCAAGCCTCAGTACTACAAAAATAAACATTAAAAAATACCAGGCCTTGAATGCTCACCTGCTGAGGGGAACTCAGTACTCTGCTGCTCCCCTTTCTGCCGAAGGCCACCTTTACAACCCATCAGCACGGTCCCAGTGGTCAAAAGCTGCTCCCTGAGAAGCACTCCACAGCACTCCTATTTCCCTCTCATGTAGGTTCCGGTAATCCTAGAGGTACTAGATGATGGCTATGGGGGACTCTCTTACAAGGACTTGCCCTGTGCTAGCTCCCTCCACCCTAGGCTCTGCACAGGTCCTGCAGGGCAGCTCAAGTTTGTGGCTCTGCTGTCAGTGTGCTTTGGCCTTTGCTGTCACCTGATGCTGGCAGCAGGACATCTGTGCCACTTCCTTTAAAGAGAGCACCAGCAGAGCACCTTTGTGTCTCAAATCCTGGAGAGGCTGAAATGGAGGCTGCAGGCTGGGGCAGCCAGAGCCCCTCCCCTGAGGACTCCCCGACACCCACAGTGCAGTTCTGACACCTGTTGGCTATGTGACTCGGACATATCAATTTACAGCCATGTGTTCATTTCCCAGGCGTTTATTGAGCACCTACAGTGAATAAGAGATGGTTCTGATACCTGGAGATAGAGACCTCATCCCAGCTCTCCTGGAGCTGACACAAGATAACGCAGGCAGGAGAGCCCTGCAGAGCCCAAGGCGCTGTGAAGGGAGGGAGAAGCTGCTGTAGTTGGAGATAACATGAAAAGGCGCAGTAAAGGTTTTACTGGCTCAGGTACAAAACCTCTAGGTGGGTGAGCGTGGTGTTTTGTAAAAAGCAGTAAGTCTAACACTCTGAAATGGGTGGGGCAGGGAGCATGAAAACAGGACAGTGGGCGAGAGGCTGTTAGGGGGCTGGATTCTATTCCAAGTATAGAGGGAGGTTAATGGGGGCTCTAAACAGGGGAGCAACAGAAGTTTTCTTTGGCAGCCATGGTGAGAGCTAACGGGAAGCAGAAAGAGGCTGGGGGTGAGAGCAGTTGGCAAGATAAGGCTGGGAACTAGGTAGGATCCAATGTCTCCGTCTCCAGTGCCAGGCGATTTATAAGGTGTTTGCCTGAATAAAGACCCAGGGCATGGGGCAGAGGCACCAGCATGGGTAACATCTCCAGCCAGCCCAGGGTCCTGGGTCCAAAGCTGGCCTTGGGGAACACTAAGAGCAGGGAACTGTGCTGAAATCCGTAATGAACTGAGCCCCGTTTGTGTGGAACCCGAGGGAGCGTTCCTAGTGGCTCACAGTGAGGTGGGGGCATTTTTCTTTCGATCACTACTGGGGCTCCAGAGCCACAGAGAGTCACACACCATCGCTGCAGATGGGGAGGTGCAGCTTGGTGCACGGAAACTGCAGCCTAGGGCCACAGGGTTGGGAAGGGCAGAGAGCTTTCAAAGGATCCCAGGGTTCTCCTCTTTCCTTAGCGAGTAGCCTGAGGGCAGAGGTGAGGTGACACCTGTCAGGGCTCTGAGGGTGGCACACATTGGGGCCACACCGGTCCAAGCCCAGGCCACAGCCCTCACCAGCCAGGCACCAGAGGGCATCCAGGAGGCGCCGGGGGCTATAGCATACCACACTTGGGGTGTAACTGGCCCTGTAGGAGCCAATCCCGTGACCTTTACATCTTAATTCGCTCACCTCTGAAGTGGGATTACCGAGGATCACCCGCCCTCTCAATCCCACCCAAGACTGCCTGTGTAGAGGAATCAGATTAGCCTGCGCGTCAGCAGCCGAGCCCGGAGCCAGGCGTGGAGCCTAGGGCGGCCGCTATTGGCTCACGCAGCTAACGCGGGAGGCCCCGCTCGCACTCGGGCCCCGCCCAGGCAGGGGCGGGGCGGGGCGGGGCCGGAGTCCGCTGTGGGCCTGGGGTGATCCGCGCCCCGCCCCTCCCGCCGGCTAGCCCCGCCCGTGGGCGTGGCCTGAGCCTCTTAGTGCGCCCCCGCGCGGGCCTGGGCCGCAGTCCGCAGCCGCCGAGCCCGCCGAGCCTTCCGAGCCCTCGGAGCCCTCCGTCGCCCGCACCATTCCCTCACCCGCCAGGCCGCGCCATGGAAGGCTACCACAAGCCGGACCAGCAGAAGCTGCAGGCCCTGAAGGACACGGCCAACCGCCTGCGCATCAGCTCCATCCAGGCCACCACGGCGGCGGGCTCGGGGTGAGTGGGGCCTGGGAGGGGCTGGGGCTCGGGCGCGGCGGGGCTCTGGCCGGCGGGGTGGGTGGAGGGGTCCCCGCGGCTGCAGGTCGCGCTTCGTGGCGCCACCGCCAGGGCGACGGCCCGGCGGCGGAGGCGCGCGGCGCGCACTCCCGCGGTCCTCCCGGCGCGGCCGCGTGGGCCTGGCCCCCAGGGCGCGGCGGGCCGGCCGTATCCCCCGGAGCCCGGTCCCCGGGGCTGGCGACCTGGGAGCCTGCGACTCTGCGGCCCTCAAGGGACTCAGCCAGCCCCGACCAGGCAGGACTGCCGGCCGGGAGGACCCGGGCCTTGGCCGTGCGCTCCGCACGCGTGGCCCTCCTCCGTCTTTGCTGGAGCCTGCGGGCGCCGCGGGCCATGTTCCTCCTTGCCCTGGGGAAACTGAGGCACCGAGTTTAAGTCTTTTGCCAAGGTCACGCACCCGGAGACCTGGCGCTTGAGCCCGTGCAGTCCGAATCGTGACCTCCCGTTTTAACCCACCATCTTGGAGGAGCCAGGCCCTCCTCGCGTGCGGACAGTGCTCCCCACCCTCATCCCCACCCCACGTTCCTGCCTCCGGTCGGGTGGGCTCCGGCGGCCGCTGAGAGCCGCAGGGTGGCACGTGGTCGCGGAAGCTTGGTGCGAGTGGAAGCGGGAGGGAGGTCCAAGGTCCGACCGAGGCGGGAAGGTGGAGTGCAGGGGGAGAGGAGCTGAGGCTAAGTGAATGAATGAATGAACGAGTTTCTCTAGTGTCGCCGGCGGGGTGATAATGCCTGCTCACGCGGTGGTTTTTAATGAACCCTGCGCTTCACGTGGGGTCTGCTAGGAGGCCATTGTGACTGCAAGATGCTGGGCTTATAGAATTAATGGGGCGGGGGATTGGATAGGGAGTATTTCCGGTGATGTTTCCATCCAGGCTGTGTGTTTTAAGATTCTGCCTCTGGCCAATTCAATACAGGATGTTTTTGTTTTTGTTTTGTTTTTGTGCCAGGGATTGAACTCACAACCCTGGGCTTGCCAGGCAGGTGCTTGTGCAGCTAAGCTAAATCTCTGGCCCCATAGGATGTATTATTAAGAAATGAAACTTT
>PVJX010009936.1:11034-59077 GCA_004027295.1 Dolichotis patagonum
CCGCCCCCGCCAGGCCTGGCCTGTAGTAGGTCTACACACCTTGCTTGTGCTGCTTGCTTGTTCAGCACTACTGGGTCTGCTGCCCTTGGCCAATTCATGGATCAGGGATCTAACTGGGGAGATACAGTAGTTATCCAAACAAGCAGTGTTGTGTTTACGGGGCTAGATAACATGCGTAGGCATTCACAGCCTCACTAAGCAGCTGAGCACATTTTCCCGGTGTGGTGCAGCATCATTTGTTGCATTGTATGGGGTAAAATGGGTGTGCATTTTATAGAAGAGGACAGAGACTGGCGTGGTAAGTGACTTGCTGACAGTTGGTGGCTGCTGAGAATTGTGTGGGGAAGTCCTCTTGGGCTTGTGGACAGCACCAGATAGGAATGGAGGGAAATGGCAAAGGGAAAATGGCATGGTTTGAAAGGGGCTTGGAGACAAAAAAGGAACATTTACAACTGCAGAGGGTTCTAACAGATCTGTTAAGTGAGTCTTTTGATCTTTGTTGCCACCCAGAAAAGATACTGTATGTGGCTACTGAGAGTTACACCCATGTTTACATAGTAGCCTAAACATGCTAAGCGAGGAACTCCCTGAACTCAAAAAGTATCCTTTAGCAACATGTGTGCAAATGATTCCTGTGTGTGTGTAGATGTAGGAAGCAGTGCTTGGAAAAAATATTTTCAGAAGGAAGTAAGTGCTGTGCAACCCCTAACACAAGACAGATTTTGAAAGGTGTGTGCAAGAGTTTGTGTGTACAAAAAGTCTTCAAGGAAGCTCTGAAAGATGGACCGTGTTGTGGTTCTGCTGTGTTTGAGAGCTGCCTTTCATGCACCTCATTGTGAAGGCGGGGTGCTGAGGTCCTGGCCCACCCAGCCACAGTCAGGGTTTCACCTCCCAGGGGAATTGGAATCTGATGGTGAAACAGGACTTGGGGCCGATCTTTGTTGATCACCCACTCGAGGCTGGACGTGAGGACCCTGTTGGTTTCAGGCTTGGGTGAAGACCTGATTTCTCCACAGCTTCCCCACTCCAGCCCTGTGCCCTGTGCCCTGTGCAGCCCTGTGTGCAGTGGACCTGGCCAGGCTCCAGGAGGTGACACTGGCCTCTGTGTGGGGAGCTGGGCCTGGAGGTGGAGGAAGGAGCCTCCACAGAGGCTTTTTGTTGAGGCAGCAGCCAGAATGGCCAGCGTGCTCCAGCATCAGCCCCCTCCATGTGCTGAGGGAACCATGGCAACGGTGCAACTCACCAAGCTCTAGAGAAGGACACCCTGACGGCCTTGTCAGAAGTTGCGAGGATTCTGAGGCTGGTGATGAAGATTCCTTCATTCCTTATTCCTAGAGTCACCCAAATGGAGCTAAGGGTCATCTGAGGACACAGGCACAGTCAAGCCTGATTCAAAGGGGAAGGTGCTCTGTGCCTTCACCAAGTTCCCCAGGACTCTGACCCACAGCTGGGGAAGGCCTCTGGAAGGTGACAGGTGACCAGACCTGGGAGTCCCCACTAGGAGATAAAGACTAACCTGGCTCTTTTTGGGTGCTGTGCCATTATCAGAAAGGCCCTGCCCTTCCCTTTCTCTGTCTTTAAAGGTGAGGGTCATAGATGGATGGTATATTATTAGTCCATTTTTCATTTTTAGTAGAAATTATCCCAGGCAGGCTAACTTTGTAAAGAGATGGATTGAGCTCACAGTTTTAGATTGTAATAGTCCCCGCAAGCTTCCCTCCCCTCCCCCATGGTGGATGGCAGTTGTGGGTGTGGATGCGAGTGGAAAGGAGAGACTACATCTCCTTTTTTTCTTTTTATTTTTTGTTAAATTTTTTGAGGCAGGGTCTGTTCTACAGTTCAGGGTGGCCTTGAACTCATTTTGTAGCCCAGACTGGCCTCAAACTTTCAGTGATTCCCCCTGCCTCAGCTTCCCCAGCGCTGGGATCATAGGTGTGGGCCACCACACCCATCAGATTACATTTTGAAACCAAGAGCCAAAGGGCAAACGGTCCCACAATTCCTCCTGAGAGCAAGTCTCCAGTCCACCTAAGGGCCTTCCCTGGGCTCTGCCTCCCCAAGTTTCTTACCACCTCTACACTGCTTTCAGCACCAGGCTGTCAAGACATTTGAGGGACAGACAGGGTCCAAACTAGGATCGCAGGTAGTTTTCCAGCTGCGTCCCTAGGAGTGCAGCTGGGGTCCAGAGTGAGTCCTGCTATCTGGCGCCATCCTGGTGATCACGAGGCCTTGGAGTGGCTGAGATTGCATCCCTGCTGCCCAGCTGTGGCATTCAGGAGTGTTTTGACTGAGTGTTCCAAGACCCTCTTGGGACCTGAATGGGTGTAACTTCGCTTGGCAGAAAAGGGCTGCCTGGTGCCTGCTTCTTCGTTCGTGCTCTTTCAGGACCTTTGGCTCCTGTCCAGGCCTGGCCCTGGCTGAGGCAAGAGCAGAGTGGTTCCGATTGCTGCTGCAGCAGCGGCAGCAGCCCCATTGCTCAACTCAGTGTGCAGACGCCTCACTGCCCTGCAGTGGTTGGGTTCTCTGCCCGCGTGACTTCTGCTCAGCAGAGCTAATGGCCAGGGCTTCCCGAAGCCAAGGAACAAGGTGCAGCCCTCCAGTCAGGCTGGGTGGAGCATGCTGGTGGCTCCCTAGAAACTCCAACTCTGGCTCTGCTGCGGCTCTGACCCCTGCCTGGATTTAGCCTGTTTGGCAGGCTCGTTGTCACCAGAGCCTGATCCCACAAAATCAGGAACTTTCTTGTTGTCACAGACCACACTTATGTTGACTGGATTTCCAGAGCGTACTCTCGACGGGGGACCTTCTTAGAAATTTTCTTAGAAATTTTCCTGTTTTCAAATTAACTCCATTAGGCAGCTGAGAATATTTTGTTACCTGTGTGTATGCCCTGACTTACAGCTCTGATGCCATTTTGTTTCGTTTCAATTCTGCCTTGTCAGAAGTTGGCTAAGTTTTCAAGTTTGTTCATTTGCTTCCCCCCACCTCTAAACCAGCGCTGGAGGTGGGGATGTGGCTGGGTGGAGTGTCTAGGGTGCATGAATAAGGCCATAGGTGCAGGCCCTGCACTGCCCAAATAAGTGAATGAACAAATAAATAAATAGGACTAATTCTTGGCTCCCATTCTTTCCTTTCTTTTCTTAGTTTTACCATAGCACTGCATTTCCAGCCCTCCTCTCTTGTTTTTCTTCTTTTTTTAAAACAAAACTTTTTAAGGTTTAAGAGTTTCTCACTGAGCTACATCTCAAGTCCACATTTTTGTATTTTGAGACAGGATCTTTTTAGGTGGCCCAGGCTGGTCTTGATGCTGTGATCCTCTTGCCTCAGCCTCTGAGTAGATGGGATTAGTTATTTTTTTCTTTCTTTTTTGGTGGTGGTGGTGGTGACAGTGGCTGCTGCTGCTTCCTCCTCCTCCTCCTCTTCTTCTTCCTCTTCCTTCTCTTCTTTTTCTTTTGTATTGTAAGCACTGGAGTTTGTTTTGGTGAGGTCTTGATGAACACTTGGCTCCTTGGTTAGTTGATTCACTGAGAACCTTGTGACCCCCTGCACAGACTGTACGGTGGGAAGGAAGCTTACATCCTTGTTACGTGAAGGTGCCCAGCCAGAAGACGGCCTTTTACCTCAACACCTGGGAGTGAAAGGTTGAGAGAGGCCCTCCTGGGAGCTGGGGAAGAACCTCCCCCTGGAGGTGAGAGAGACGGAGGTCTTTGAGAAGCTCATTTGAGCCTCACTGTAAACCTTTCGCTGAGTGGACTGTGCAGGAATTAAAGTGATTTGAATGCTCTGTATAGCCAATGCTGGTCTCAAACTCCCAGTCCCTTTATAATCTTGATCCTGGATTCCAGGTGTGCACCACCATCTCTGCAGGATGGTTTATGGTTGTTCGTTTGTTTGTTTTTCCAGTATTGAAGATTGAACCCAGGGCCTTGCATATGCCAGGCGGGGGCTCCAGTCTTGGCCCACACCCTTGGGCCCATGGAGGGGACTTGAATTTGCCTGTAATCCCTGTGCAGCACAAGGAAATGGGCAGTAGAGGGAATGCCCTGTAGTCCCTCACCCCTTCTACAGCCAGTCAGCTCCCTTGGGTGCCTGAGAAAGATACCACAAGGTGGGGCCTCCTGCAGCTGGTGGGAAGGGCTGGAAAAACTCAGGCCCGGAGGCCACAGACTCCTGTGCGTTTGACTTCCTAGAGGTAGAGCCAGTTGACTGAGCCTACTCAGAACTGGCCAGGAATCCTGCAGGTTCAGTACTTTACATCCCCTTCTCTCTCTCTCTCTCTCTCTCTCTCTCTCTCTCTTTCTCTCTCTCTCTTTCTGTCTCTCTCTCTCTCTCTCTCTCTCTCTCTCTCTCGGTTCTGGGGATCGAACTCATGACCTAATGCTTGGCAGGCAGGCGCTTACGCAGCTAAGTCCCTGGCAGGTTCGGTACTTTACAGGATACAGAATCCTATCAATATTTGGTTCATTTCTTCATATCTGCCTGTGACTCACAGTGAGTCCCAGCTCACAGAAGAGGATTTGAGGTGCCTGATCCCTGAGCCTTTCATTGGTGGTGGCCAGTGACGACCCTGGCACTTAGCAGGTATTCTCTCACTAGGTTCCCCAGGTACCCTTCACAGCACCCCCTTTTGCAAGTGTGGAAATTGAACCCAGGGAGGTGACGCCAACCTCAAGCAGCTCAGTGCCGCAGCCCATAGCCCCAGCCTGGGGCACTTTGCAGAGTGCTAACCTCAAAGAATCAGAAGCCCAGGAAGGGATGGAGAGGGAGCCTGGCTCCTGGGTGTCCTCTCTTCCATCTGTGCCTTTTTGGCAGCTGTGAAGACAGTGCCAGCAGCTGGCCACGCTGGCTGTGGAGGAAATGAAATATTGCAGGCTCACCTCCCTACCAAGGAGGGCTTAACAGCAATCGTCTGTTTTATTTCCCAACTTCCACATTCTCATCATGACTGACCACCTTCCTATCGGCTTGTCCCTTCTGCCTTGGCCTGAGCATGCCTCTGCCACATGCGGAAAGCACGCATGTCACCCCATTTTTCCCTGAAGCTCTTTCTAGGGCCCATGTGGGACTGTCACCCTGGGGTTACGGATGGGAAGATTGGGCAAAGCACCTCTCCTGTGGGCAGTTTGGCCTGAAATCCACTTACTTCCCCTGTTTTGGCTTCCTCATAACAGGGCCATGATTTGCCAGACAAGGTTCCTGGGGATGGAGCCCCCTGAGGGTGGGAAAGGCAGGAGGGCCACCTAACCACTGACTGTGTTGGTGTCCTCCAGATGACCCTGGCCCTGGGACTGGGACATGAGGGTCTTGGCCAGGCAGGAAAGGGTTTCTTATTTACATGTCCTCACCTCCCTCTTTCAGGTGTAGTGTCTTTTCCATGACCCAGGAGTCCATAGAGGTGGTTAAGTATAAGATGGTTGTGTGCCGGAATGTGGTACTAAACCAGCATGGACAGTTCTCTGGTTCCTTTACTAATGCGTCTGTGCTAGGACTCACCCTTAACCTTGTAGGTGCCTACTGGAGGTGGGAGGGAGGCGGGCTGAACCCCAGATGTTGCATGTGCCCTTGGCTTTGGCATCGGGCATGTTCTGGTGTGAAGCACCTCGGGGCGCAGACTCAGAGGGCTGGACCAAGCTGAGCTGCATGTGGGGGAGTCCGGGAGGCTTGTGCCGTGTGGCTGACCTCTAAATAGAACTGGGGTCCAGAGGGCGCCAGGTGTCTCAGCAGGAAGCCCAGCCTCCAGCCCTGTGCCTGGGGCCAAGGACTGGCTTAACCAAGTGGGCACCTCGGGACCCAACCGAGTCTCATCTCTGGGATGTAATCCTGGGACTTTCTGGTATTCGTTCATTTGCTCAGGAGCGATTCCGTTATTAAGCAGGAGTAGAATGGGGGATAGGCCTCGGCCTTGCATTCCAGGGCCAGAAGGTCCATTCAGCCCTTGTCCACAAGCACAAAGGGTCTTATATGCATGATTGTAGGCTTTGTAGATGAGGCTGTGCATTGTGTATTCTTTTTAATCCATTTTATTTCAAAGATGAAAAAAAAAAAAAAACCCGAAGTTTCAAAACACGCCAATCAGGGTGTAGTTTTCTTTTAAAATTCTACAGAAAGTCATGGTTCCAAGCCCTTCACCAGCCCTCAAAATGCCCATTTAAAAAGCTATCAGATAGTGTACTGAAGTGATTAAAAATCTGCAGCCTGATCCGTTTCAGGCTTCTAAACCTTCCCAAACTCATGTGTTGAGGCTGATGGGAGGTTTCTGATAGCTCAGTCCCTAACTCCCTGCCCTATGTCCCAGAGGACCAGTGCCCCTTAAAACTGGGCAGACCCTGGGCATTCCCCATGAGATGCAGCTCACTGGACAGTCACAGAGGGGTCCTAGACTCTTAACTGGGGCCAAAAGGTGGGGTCCGGGCCGTTCCCAGCTCTCCTCCCTGACCTGGGACTACTTTAGGGTGGGTCTACTGAGTTGATTTCTCCTGGGTCCCTCTTTCTTTCTTCATCTGGCCCAGCCCGGGAATTTTGTCATTGCCATGGCTAAGGTCCCGGGTGGATGTCTGTGGGAAGGTGTGACGTCCACCAGCTGGCCCAGCTCCCATGCTGTTAGCAGGGGCCTCATTGAGACCCCTCCACCATCCCAAGGAGCAGGAGCATGCCACTCTGACAGGCAGGACTGCGTGACCGGACAGGGGTCCCCGCCCTTGGACTCAGGCCTGGGGTAGGTGCTGTCGGTCAGGGGTCCAGGGCTGTGATATGAGTGTCTGTCTTCTCTTCGGGCCGCAGCCACCCCACGTCCTGCTGCAGTGCCGCTGAGATCATGGCTGTCCTCTTTTTCCACACCATGCGCTACAAGGCCCTGGACCCTCGGAATCCTCACAACGATCGCTTTGTACTGTCCAAGGTAAGAACCTAGCTGCCCACTGCCATCCACTGCTTGCCAGGGGCTGGCGTTGTGTAGGCTGTGGAATGGTAAACGGTCTCTGAGGAGACCTGGCCCACTGCTCCCAGGAAGGAGTCTCTCCACCTACACAACTTGGGCCCTCAGTGTCTTCCTCTGTTTTGACTCAGCTAGTAAACTTAGGACTGAATATGTGACCAAATTTATGAGTTATTCCATGGGTCCAGGCACAGTTACAAGGCCCTAACCCAGAGGAATGGGGCTGGGGACAACAGAAATGATGTTTCTGCTGAGTGTCCATTCAGTTCCAGCACTGACAGGCGGGACTTGAACCCAGATCTGTGGTTTTCTGCCTGTGCCAGCCCTCTGAAGGCCATGTCCCATTCCCCTCAGGAGCGGCAGCATGCCGCAGCAGGACGGAGCACCCTGTCTTGCCGCTTCCTAATAAAAGATTCAGCGATGAACTGTGCCACAGTGCCCAGAATTCCCTGTCCGTCGGCCTGGCTCAGCAGCCTCCGGTCTCTTGGGGCAGGGTTGAGGGCTTAGATGTCTGTCCAAGTGTCTCACATGCCAGAAGCCAGGATTAGGGCAGCCGGCTGCCTGCTGGGCTTTTGGCCTCACTCAGCTGTGCAGCTGGGCCCCCTGCACCTGCTTCAGTGCCTGCCCAGCCTTGGCTGTGGGAACTTCGGGCTGAAAACCAAGAGGCTGGAGAGAAGCAAGGGGAGAAGTGGCCCTCCCTTGCCTCCTCCCCTGAAGCAGACACCCGGCTGACCAGCTCAGCCATGCCCTGGGGCTCACAGCACAGGGACGGCCCCCAGTGTCAGTTCTCCATCTGAGCCCCTCTGCTGCCCACCTCTTGGCAGGGCCACGCAGCCCCCATCCTGTATGCTGTCTGGGCCGAAGCTGGCTTCCTGCCTGAGGCGGAGCTTCTGAACCTGAGGAAGATCAGCTCTGACCTGGATGGACACCCTGTTCCGGTAAGTGCGCACCAGTGGCGCCCCCAGCCCCTGCTCTTCTTCCTCTTTCCCAGGCATGGAGGAGGGGACAGGGGCTCCCACTGAGAAGCAGAGGGTGTTGAAAGGCAGAAAGAGATTAAGATGAGGAAGGAAAGATGAGGACATTGGGGTGCATTGCATTCACCCCAGCATTCACCCCAAGGAATGCAAAAGGGCAGGTCCTACTGAGGCCACAGGCCAAGGAGATGCTGGGCTAACTAGGGAGGGGCCCTCCGAGACCTTCCCCTGCTCCCCTCCCCACGGAGTCCTGCTGGCCAGTGGTTCACAGGGACATCCCCAAGGACATGTAGCAGGGTGCTGGTGACACCCCAGAAAGGAACCCAGCTTGCTCTTCACAGTGTCAGCTGGCATCCCTGCAAATGTTGGGACCCATGAGATACCATAGAAACCATCACTTAGGGTCTGGGTGAATTCTCCAGCCATTTAATTTGGGAATCTTGACAGATGAGACAGGAATCAGAAAGGGTTAGTCCCAAGCCAAGGTCACCCAGCTTACTAGAGGATAGAGCTAGGCATTGAACTCACCATTACTTGGGCGTGAGAATGAGAAGCTACGTCCTGGGGGTGACTTTCTGCAGGGGGGGCTCACCTGGTCTGGGTGTGGGTGCTGAGTGCTGCCCTCTCCTCGGCCTGCGACTAACTGCGGATCTCTCTGCTGACAGAAACAAGCTTTCACGGACGTGGCCACTGGCTCTCTGGGCCAGGGCCTTGGGGCTGCTTGCGGAATGGCCTACACAGGCAAATACTTTGACAAAGCCAGGTAACTCCCCTGTCCGCCACCTCTACCCTTCGTAATATTGACAAAGGTCCTCAGCGGTGCAGCCCTGGTCACCCTTCTCCTGGCACCTCCTCCCGCCTAGCAGAGGCTCACACGTGGGGCTGGTCGTGTATTCCCAAGGACCCACTGAGGGCTGGTCCCCTTTTCAGATGAGCGGCGAGGGCCCTGTCCTGAGTCGGGACTGGCAGATCCCGGGCACAGGGTCTTACCCCACATGTTATGGGCAGAGTGCTTGGCCAGAGTGTTCTGTGTTGCCCTTCAGCCCAGCCTGAACTTTATCTTGGGGGAAAGAGGTTGGCAGGCCTGTGTGTTCTGGAAGGTGCAGGAACACTTGGGCCGCCTCTTATCAGCCAGGGGAGAAACAGTCATTTGAGAGGCTGAACCTGCAGCGGGTGGGTCAGCAGCCTGGCCCGGGAGGTTTAGTTTGTGGAAGGAACTTCCCCACCACTTTCCATAACACGCACTGCCCTCCTTCCAGCCAGGTATCAGCCTCAGCCTTATTTACTGTGGCTGGCTCTGGCCTGGGGGCTGTGGGGTTGCAGGCTGTCCGGTGTGGTGGTTCACACCTAGAATCCTGTCTGCTGCATAGGTTGAGGCAAGAGGCTTCTAGGCTCAAGGCTGGTCTGGGGAGTTTAGCATGATCTTGTCTCAGAATTAAAAAACAAAAACAGTATTCTGGGGCTCCTTGGTTCAGTTCCCAGTGTAGGGCAGAGGTCTGTGTGTGTGACCATTTGCCACAGTGCTTTTCTCATTCCTTCCCCACTGGGAGCCAGGCCCTGTGTCCATGTGCTGTATCAGGGGTCACTGTGACAAGCCCCTGTGAGAGTATAGTTACTCCTCTTACCTGCGCGGGTCCTCTGGACAGTGGTGAGAAGCATCAAGAGTCCCCAGGCTGCTCTGAGAGTCGAAGGGCAGCGTGCGAGTGTGTGTGGGAGCCAGGTAGCAGAGCTCCCTGGCCGCAGAGCCCCTGCAGGGCAGGGAGTAGGCCTCAGCGGGCCGGTGGCTGCCGTACCCTGGGAAGCACCTCTCCTGTGTGGGCTGTTCCCCTGGGCAGGTTCCTGAGACAGCTCTCCAGGAGGCCCACACAGGGACCCCTCCCAAATCCCTGGGGAAACGATGCCCAGCCTCGCAGCCTTGCTCACCTTCCCTGGCTGAGCTTGAGGGCAGGCTTAGCTATGAGCAGAAGTGATTCACCGTGCAATGAGTCACAAGGGATGGGGTGTATGTTTAGGAACATTGTATTTGGCCTAGTACCAGAGATGTGAGTTAATGATTCCCTACAGTTGCTTGAAATAATTCCCCTCGAAGGATCATTTCCTGACCCTAACATAATGGAACCAGCCATTTTAGGGAGGATGGGTTTCGCTAGGTTCCCAGGGGCCAGGGTGGCTTGGGGCCAGGTTCGGCCAAGGCCTAGGCCTGCAAATTCCATCTGGGGGAGGAGCCAGGTCACCAGGGATGATCAGGCCCGATAGGGCACTGCAAGGTAGCATCTTGATAGAGCAGACCAGGCTCCTGGCAGTGTCTCTCTGCCACCTCCTTTGAAAGAGAACAGTGTTAAAAAGAAACAGACTTTTTTTTTCTTAACTCTTTAAATCTAACAGTATATTGTAGTTTTTCCTTCTGGGGGTAGAGGGTTAGGGTAACTGGGAATTGAACCCAGGGCCTTTACGCTGAACTTTATCCCCCCCTCCTTTAAATTTTGAAACAGGGTCTTGCTGAGTTTCCCAGGCTAGGCTCAAACTTGGAACTCTGCAACCCAGGTTGGTAGGATTACAAGTGTGCACCACCACACCCTAGTGTCTTCGTGTTTTAAAGCAAACTATAACCTGATAATCCTAATATATGTAGTCTGCTTTAAGAAAAAAAAACTGAATGTTTTATCACAAAATTTTTCTCACAGTGTTAACTGTGCCGTCTTGTCCTTCTCCAGCCGTCTCCCCAGTCCCACCCCAGGGCTGGACCTAAGGCCTTGAGTGTGCAGACAGCCCTGCACTACATCCCAGCCCTTTCAATTAGCTCATGACCTGCCGGGAGAGGGAAATGGCCTGCAGAGATGACCCAGTTTGAAAAAGCCCGGGTCCAGAGGGGCCTCTGCACAGGCCGCGGGGCCGGGGAAGCAGTGGTCGGGCCTCCCGGAAGCCTTCAGACAGACCTCCAAGCCCTTGGAGGAAGCCGGGAGCCCTGCCTGGCCTGCCGGCCAGCGGAAATGCTGAATCACGCTGACAGCTGTGGCAGGCTGAGCTCTTCCTCCTGTTTACCCTGCCTTGGCCTTACAGAAGATGAGGCCCAAATGGCGGTGGCATTGTAGCTGTTCCTGTAGCCCCCGAGGGTGGCTGTTCCCTCTGAGCCCAGCAGGTTGCCAGCCTTATTTTGGGGGCCACACAGCCAGACACAGGGCGGGGAGAAGGGAGTCCCCACTCTTCTTCCAGTGTGTTCACCCATGCAGCAAGGGCGGAGAGGCTGGGCTGCAGTCAGATGTGTTTGAATCCCGGGTCCGGTTGCTTCGGCAAGTCCCGTGGCCACTCTGAGTGAGCCGTGTGTTTAGGGGTGACAGCGTCACTCAGCTTGGTCTGCGACGTGGCCAGAGCTCCAGGGGCTGTGGGCCACCCCATGAGGGGAGTTACTCTTCCTGCACCTATTTTTGCTGCTGCCCCTCCATTACCCTTGTCCCCTCATTTCTTGGGGCTGAAGTCAGGCCCCAAATTGGTTCCCCTGACTCCATCCTCACTTTCTTCATTGTACCCTTCCCTCGGGTAGGGGAGGCTCTGTTCTCCAAGTACTTTATCCCATGTTTGTCGCTTTTTCAGTGTCTGCTACCCTAAAAGGCCATGCTCTCCTCTGTCAAGGGGAGGTCTTCTAGGTCAAGGATGAGCCAGAGTCAACTCCAGTCACAAGGCCTGGGGAGCGCCTACCTTGTGATGCACCTGCTTCCCCACACCCAGCTGTCCTCAGGGACCCTCAGCTCTGCCTGTTCTTCCCGGCCTCTTGGTTCAGGGTGTTGCCTGGCCTCACTAGCCCAGCTCTTCCTGTCAGGAACAGAGAATCCGGTTCCCACGGGGTCTCTTTCTTCTGGTCCACTGAGCGAGTCCCTGGACTCCCAGCACCCGGGCCTTGGTTGGAGTGGCCTGGCCTACCCCAGCTGTCCCTGTTCTTCTGCCAGATTCCAGTCCCCACACCTGTGTGTATGTTACTGGGGCCTGAACCCAGGGCCGCGCATGTGCCACGCCAGTGCTTCACCACTGAGCTGCTCCCAGCCTCAGTTACCTGAGAGCAGCCCGTCATTCCTGGGGCCCTGGATAGCTTCCTGCGTGGCCATTTCCTTGTGGGGTGTAGGTGGGACTGGGTCCTGCTGTTTCCTCTTCCGTGTGTGCTGTCTCAGCCTCTGCCCAGGGTGCAGCCTCCTTGGGAGCATGAGGCAGGAGCCTAATAGGCCCCGGGGAAAAGGAATAGCCTCCCATCTGCCCTCTCCACAGCTACCGAGTCTATTGCATGCTGGGTGATGGGGAGCTGTCCGAGGGCTCCGTGTGGGAGGCCATGGCCTTTGCTGGCATCTACAAGCTAGACAACCTTGTGGCCATTCTCGACATCAACCGCCTGGGCCAGAGTGACCCCGCGCCACTGCAGCACCAGTTGGACATCTACCAGAAGCGCTGTGAGGCCTTTGGGTACGTGCAGGGCTGTGGCCTGAGTGTGATCTCTGCACAGAGAGCTGTGCTGCTAGAAGATTCGTAGAGGCAGGGACTGAAGCCGAAAGGGTGAGCCCTGCCTCACGGCTCCCTCCGTAGCATTTTGGCTTACACTTCTAGACGCCGGGCATTTGGCCTCAGGCTCGGGCCCCCACCGTGGATTTATGGATTGAGGCCCAGGCTTAATCGAATGTCTGTCTGTGTGGTTGGATGGCAAGACAGTTCTCAGAGCTTCTCACATAGCTTCACTCTGTTCTTGAAGAACAGAAGCAGCCGGGTTGAAGGACATGTAGGCAGAGAGAGGGTGACCGTCAGTTCGGAGGCCGTCCCCGTGCCAGCCCTAGCCAGCCAATTCCTAGTAAAACCAGAAAGAGTGCTTCTGGACTTTGAGGAAGTATTCTCTCCCGTAGCATGGGACACCAGGAAACTGAGCCACCAGGTACCCCAGGAACTGCCCAAGGCCACGTCGGTCTGGGCTTTGGAGTATAACCCAGGCAGTGCTTCCTGGGGACTGTGTAGATCTGAAGCCAGATTCCTTAGGCCCTGACTCTACCACTAACTGACTTTGTGACCTGGCGTAAATTATTCCACCTTTGGTGTCTTAGTTTACTTTATCTGTAAAATGGGGGCAACAATAATGCCCTTTGGAGTTGTGAACTTAATACGCACAGCACTCGGCTCGGAGTCCATACAGGGAGCACATGTGTTCACTGCCATCTTCAGCACTGTTAATGTGCCCACAAGAGTCCAAGGAAAGAATGCTTAAATAACAAGGTCACCCTGCCCTCACTGTTTTATAAGTTTCCATCACCATAGCTAGTGTCTGTGGAGTAATCAAAACGTGTCTTCCAAATAAAAATTGGGCCTCCCCTAAAAAAAATTCATCAGGAACCTAATAGCAGACAGATTTGAAACCTAGTTCATTGTGCTTAAAACAGTCCTCAACAGGAAATGAACAGATCAGGAATGTAAGAAACAATACATGAACTAAGCTTTGAATTATTTCAGAAAAAAGGAGAGAAATCTGTTCAAAGGCAAACAAAAGGGAGTAAAATAATATGACAAAGTAGAGAAAGAAAGAACACCCAAGCTGGAAACAGGAGCACCTCGGGCTCCCCAGCCGAGGGTGCAGCTGTGGAGCGGGGTACAGGCAAGCCTTCAGGTGCATGCGCGCCCTGTCCCCGGGGTCTCCTTGCGCTGGGCTGTCCCTCACCCCCTGCAACTCTCTTCCCAGCTGGCACGCCATCATTGTGGACGGACACAGCGTGGAGGAGCTGTGCAAGGCCTTCGGGCAGGCCAAGCACCAGCCAACAGCGATCATCGCCAAGACGTTCAAGGGCCGAGGGATCACAGGTCTGTGGACAGCGTCCCACCGTCTCCACTGCTGCCTCCTCCCTGCGGCTGTGGGCAGCGTAGCTCTGAGCAGCGTGCGCAGGCCGGAGGAAGGAGAGGAGGAGCATGGGGCGGGCCTGTGGGTGCGGTGGGCCCTGAGGGAGCAGCCTCGAGTCTCACCCTGGTGGGCACTGTGCAGAACTTCCTGGACAGTGCTGTCTCCCCTGAGCTAAGGGGTGGCGTGACCCAGCCTCGGGAGGACTTGGGAAGCTCTGGGTTCTCCCCTAGCATGGAGGTGTGCACCCATCAGGCATAGGAAATAGCTTTGCAGGGGCCTTGGGGAGAGCTGGGATGGGACAGTGGTTCCCACTCAGGTCCAGAAGACTGGCAGGCATAATCTCCCTAGCACCCAGGGGTGGGTTCTAGACACCCTGGGCCTGGGTGGCTTTTGCCCATTTTAAAGGTTGAAGTGGGGGTATAAATGGTCAGGGACAATAAAATAGCACCCTACCCAGCTAGAGTGACTGTTGTCGTAGGGCATGGTGGTATACGCAGCTCCCGTGGAGGGCGCAGCAGGAGGATCATAAGTTTGAGCCCAACCATGGCAATTTAGTAGCATCTTATCTCAAAATAAAAATAGCTCTAGGAATCTAGGCCCTCGGTTTAGTCGAAAACCAAAAAAAAACCCTCAAACAACAAGGAGCACCTCGGTGGCAGACCACTTTACCTACCATGTGCTGGGTTACCTACCCTGGGTTTGGTCCCCAGCACCCAAAGGTACAGGGATGAGACAGCATTTTTTTCAGATTTTTTTTTTTTCTAAAGAGACTTGCCCAGTGACAAGGAAGTCTCTGGCGCTGTAGATCCTGGTTCCAGGCTCTAGGTTGGCTTGTTTGTGCAGATGCCTCTGGCTGGCCACCTGCCTGCCTGGGGCCCACAGCCCCTCTACCTGCCTGCATGGACTTGAGTGTATGAGGATGCTCTAAGACGGGGGTGCTGCAGTGTTGGGAACTTTCTGGAAGGGGGTAGACATTGAGATGAGGATGCTGGGATGTTGTCATGGTCTCGAAGCCACTGTCTGGCACTGACCCCTCAGCTGTTACTGCCAGGTAGAGGCTGGAATCCATGCAGTTCCTGGGGGCTGCTGTTGGTCTGTAGAGACTGCCCCAGACTAGACACTACCTGGAAGGGCTGGTCTGGCCTTGACTCTGCCCAGACAATGGTGACATCTGAGAGTACCTCAAGAAAGGGGTAGTAAGCCTTGCGGGCACCCTGCCTCTGTACACCTTGCCCGGGAGTAGTGAGGGTGGGGGACCAGGGCAGGGAATACAGTGGCAGAGAAGATGGGGCTGCATGGGTGGCAACACCCATCTGCCCAGTTCCTGTCCTTCCAGTCAGCTCTGCCTGGGGGCCAGGCAGTACACAGGTGGCAGCACGTGGGACTCCTGTTCCCCAGCCCTCCTTTCCTGACTGCCGTAATGCCCGGTGCTGGGCTCTGCTGGTCTGTGACGGCGCCATTTCTTCCCTTCCCTCAGGAAGGTGGCCTGCTGCGTCTTCCTGGCTCCTGGAGCTTGTGTTTTACCTGTCCCTCTGTCCTCCTGTGTTACACCTGCAGGGATAGAAGATAAGGAGCTGTGGCACGGGAAGCCCCTCCCCAAAAACATGGCTGAGGAGATCATCCAGGAAATCTACAGCCAGATCCAGAGCAAAAAGAAGATCATGGCGACCCCTCCACAGGAGGACGCCCCCTCGGTCGACATCGCCAACATCCGCATGCCCTCCCCGCCCAGCTACAAAGTGGGGGACAAGGTTCGTTGTTGGGCTTTGCTGTTCGGGACAGGCTGCAGTGGAGCAATCCTGGTTCTCTAGCTTGCCAAGGCCAGAATGTACCTCCTGGAGGGGTGGGAAAGGGGTTAGTCTGTGAAGGAGCCCCAGGGTTCTCTCCTACAAGTGGCAGCGAGCTCTGGAATTTCCCTGCAGAGGCTCAGAGGGCAGGGGCCTTGCCCACGGTCACACAGTAAGTTACTGGCAGGCACGAGAGCAAAGCCGAGGACTCGAAAGTCTCTGCATCCTTGGTCTGTGGGGCCCTCCCCTGCATGAACCCATCAGTGCGGCCGACTCCCAGGCCCTCCCTCCGTATTCCTGTCCAAGACAGGATGAGTTGTGAGGGGTGGGAAATAGGATTGGCAGGATTATCTTTTATAAGTCACAAGCTTGATGCAGGGCTGGGGCGACGGGCTCCAGGGACTCCCAATGTAGACGTTCACCATAGTCACTGGCATCCCTACAGGAGTCAAGGCTTCCGGAGAACCTTGTGTTACTCCTGTCTGCCTCCATCTTTATCCTGCGCCCTAAAAGCTGCGGAAGTTCTCAGAGGCAGGCAGGGCCCCAAGCCACGTGTGCCCTCACTGTGCTCAGCCCTCCCGCTCTCCTTCCCCCAGATAGCCACCCGCAAGGCCTATGGGCAAGCGCTGGCCAAGCTGGGCCACGGCAGCGACCGTATCATTGCCCTGGACGGGGACACGAAGAATTCCACCTTCTCAGAGATCTTCAAAAAGGAGCATCCTGACCGTTTCATTGAGTGTTACATTGCAGAGCAGAACATGGTGGGTGCCAGATGTGGGCCAAGGGGTGCAGGTCCAGCCACAGCTGCCAGGTTTCAGTCTGAGGGTTCAGGGACAGGGCTGAAGCCTGCTGCTACTCCTTGGGTAGCCACATTGGCAGTGCCAGGGGCCTGCCATGGGCCAGCCCAGGGAGACCACAGAGCAGCACAGACTTTTGACTCTAAGTAGCTACAACTCAGGGTCGTTATGCCTAGAAGCAGATGTACTGGGTAGGTGTGTAAATTGGGGAGCTGAACGGGCTGCAGGGGTGTGCATGTAGGCCGGCATGGTGACAAATAGGACCTCTTAGGGTAAAGAGTAGCGTACACAGCCAGGAGGCTGAACCAGGATGGGCGTAGCGCCCGGAGTCTGCTGAGCTCCGGCCCTGACACATGCACAGAGGAGAAAGCAGCCACTTGGCAGGAACTGTTTGTGAGATAAGGAACAATGTTTGACCTGTTTTTTCAAAATTACTCCTCTTACTAGTGCAGGAGCCCAGCCTAGTCCTCATATCCCTATGGACAGGAAGTTTACTCCTAAAAATCACTAACCTCTCTGGAGTTCTTTCTCCAGTGGACCCTGTTGTGGTCTGTGTGCCTTCGAGAATGTCCAGTCTACACTGGCCAAGTGTAGGGGCCACAGGAGCCTCCAGAAACTAGGGAGAGGGTGCATGTCATCTGGAGGTGTCAGAGCCTTGGGGTGCTTGGTGCTTCTGGGTGATGGGTTTGGGGCCTGGAGCCTTGGGGTATGAGGCCACTGCTCTCAAACCTAGGAGGAGCGTGGGGAGGGTTGGACTCTGGGAGGCCTCGGGGTTTTTGAGAGAGATGGGAGGATGTCTGGGAGCCTGGGGAGGGACAGCCTGTACACCATTTTTAGCCTTCTTGGTGAAAGGGTTTGCTTATAGCAAAGGAAAATAACTTTCAGAGAACATTTAAAGTAGCCAGATATGGTGGGGCATGCCCATAACCCCAGCATCTTGGGAGACTGAGGCAGGAGGATCACTGCAAGTTTGAGGTCAGCTGGGCTACAAAGTGAGTTCACAGCCACACACCAAAAAAAGTGTGAGTGTTTGAAGTGGTTATGTCAGAGTTTGGTGTTTGGAAATACTGCAGAGTCAGCGGGCATGCAGAAGTCACTTACGTGAGGCATTAACAGATAACAGGACCACAGAACCCTTCCCTTACCAGGGCGTCCAGGAACCCTGGGCCCCTACTGCTGTGCCCCGCTCTGAGGCTGCGCTGCCCCGTCTTCCTCCAGGTGAGCATTGCCGTGGGCTGCGCCACCCGCAATAGGACCGTGCCCTTCTGCAGCACTTTCGCAGCCTTCTTCACGCGGGCCTTCGACCAGATCCGCATGGCAGCCATCTCCGAGAGCAACATCAACCTCTGCGGCTCCCACTGCGGCGTGTCCATCGGTGAGCTGAGGTGGTGACTTCCGTGGCTTCGGACCGGGAGTGTGGGGAGAGCTAGGGCCAGGATTTGAGGACAGGGGAAGCTCTGGACGGGGAGTCTCTTTAGCTTATTCTGTTCCTGTCCTAACCAGGGGAAGACGGGCCTTCTCAGATGGCCCTGGAAGACCTGGCCATGTTTCGGGCAGTCCCCATGTCAACTGTCTTCTACCCCAGTGACGGAGTGGCTACGGAGAAGGCAGTGGAATTAGCCGCCAATACAAAGGTTGGTCCCGAGACTCTTCTTTCTTGTGCTGGCAGTTGGCTGGCTCTTCTTAGGAGACATTAGAGGACCCCAACGTGGAGGTTCAGAGCTAGTCACCCTACCACCCACAGCTCCAAGAAGGAGAAGTTAATTCCTGGCTCTGAGCCTGATACCTGTATAGCTTGAAGAAATTCAACCAGGAAAACATAATAAACGTGCTTTATTTTTGCTGTCCCCCGCCTCCTGGGAGACCTTGCCAGCCATCAGTGTGTGCTTTCCCCACTGGGAACCCTCACGGCCTCTGCCAGTTTGGCCATTGACATCTGTTACCCTCCACGAGTTGGGTGAGAAGAGAAGAGTGATTCACTTGGCTCCTGTTTCACCACTTAAGGGCTGGGGACCTCTTTGACACATTCTGGGAGTCCGGCCCCAGCCAGAGGCCAGGCCACTGGGGAGGAGAGAGTGCTTCTGCTGTGGGGCTGGCGCGTCAGGGGTGGCTTTCAGGAGCATTCAGCAGGCTGCAGCCACGGGGCAGGCAAGTCCTTTTTCCTTGCTAGAGTAGCCAGGACCTGGAGCCTGGCAGACACCCCCTGAGATGATGGCTAGAGGTTTGCGCGTCATAAGGGGCCATCTCCCTGGAAGGGTGCAGCCCTCTGAAGTCAGGTGCTGTGTCCTGTATTCCTCAGTTCATCTGTTCTGATCACAGGGCATCTGCTTCATCCGGACTAGCCGTCCAGAAAACGCCATCATCTACAGCAACAGTGAGGACTTCCAGGTCGGACAAGCCAAGGTCAGTGCCCTTCCTGTCTGGTGAGACGCACAGAGGTACCTGAACCTTGCCCAAGACTCCCAGGAGCCGGAGCCCTCACTTGCTCCCTGTGTCACTCCCAGGTGGTTCTGAAGAACAAGGATGACCAGGTCACCGTCATTGGGGCAGGGGTGACCCTGCATGAGGCCTTGGCTGCCGCTGAGCTGCTGAAGAAAGGTGAGAGGAGAACCCCAGAATGACAGGCCCGCTTCCGTGGGTTAGGTCCTGGGACCAAGACCTCTTCTCGTTAAGTGATGGTGATGGGATTTAAAGCTACTACCATTTGAGCACTGTCTCCATGCCCAGCATGGTGCTCATTCCTGAGTCTCAGTGGCCACGGTCCCTGCCCCATAGCCTTAGCAAGGTGGTCAGCTCAGAAGTCCTGGAGCCTGGGCTCACTCACTTCTACTTTATTATTAACCGTCTCTGTGCTCAGGGTCCCCACCTGCATAGTGGAGATACTGTGCTAGCACTGGGTCTGTCCTGAGGATTCTGTATGGCTCCGTCATCTTTGTCATTGCCACTGTGGGCTTGCAGATGTTAGCTGTGACCGAGCAGCAGGGACAGGCATTGGCCTCCTTGCAGTAGATTGCAAAACGTGACCCGTGTCAGCCATGCGGAGCACCAGAAAAACGAAGTGGGAGGTGGGGGGCATAGCCTTCCTAGGTGACCTCAACGTGGGCACGGATGGGTGCAGAGCTGGAGGGGCTGGAGGGAGGCTGCAGCAGCGAGGGGAGCCCTTCCTGTGGCCCCAGGGTCCCTCCCCGTCACCCCCTAGGCCTTCAGACGCCCAGAGGTTGCCCCCTTGGTTTTCTCCTCATGTCAAAGCATTATGGGAGGTGAGGGGAGGCCACGCAGGGCCCACACTCCGCCCTGCAGTTCTGGGCAGTCCCCGGGCCTCACAGCTAGCTGGGATTCCCCAGAGGGCGCTGGTGGGCATCAGCTCGGCAGAGGGAACTGAACTATCGGTTCTCCCCAGGATGGGCACAGGTCTAAGGATTCTAGCTATGTGTCAGCCCACGGGACACTCGTACCCAAGTGGGCCATCCACAGTCCAATGCAGGTGAAGCCACAGCACCCAGCCCCTTCTGTCGCCCACGCCCTGCATCTTCTTCCTTCACAGAGAAGATCAACATCCGTGTGCTGGACCCCTTCACCATCAAGCCCCTGGACAGGAAGCTCATTCTCGACAGCGCCCGAGCGACCAAGGGCAGGATCCTCACAGTGGAAGACCACTATTACGAGGGTAGCTGATCCTGTGGCGGGCGGTCCAGGGAGGCGGGGAGGATCCCGGGGACGCGACCCTAAGTTCCGCTTTAGGGACGTGGTCCACCTTTTCCTCTCGGCAGCCTGGCTGAGAAGGCCTGTGAGTTAGCTGGGTCCTCAAGCCGCGCCTGAGGCCCGCAAAGTGACTCCAAGGACATTGTAGGTTTTCTGGGCCGCAGCTGCCCTCCTGGGGCTCAGATAAAGGTTAAGGGCATTGTGCAGAATCAAACAGGAAGAGCAGTGCTGAGTTTCTGGCTTTCTTGAGGCCTTCGAGTCTCCACAGGTGCACTCTGCTCCCTCCCGAGAAGCAGCACAGGAAGAGAGGGGCTTAGGCTCTGCGGTCAGGTGCCGACCATGTCTGTTGGTGGTGGCTGCCCAGGGGATGATGTTTAAAAAAATGATCTGCAGCTCACATTTGGGCTTATAAAAACAATACCAGCAGAGTGTGATGACACACACCTGTAGTACAAGTACTCTGAAAGGCCGAGGCAGGAGGATTCCGAGTTTGTGCCAGCACCGGTAACATAGCAACTTAGTGAGACCCTGTCTCAAAACAGGAGAGGTGACGGGGGTGCAGCTCAGTGTGATTCCCCTGGGTTCAACCCCAGTACTGGGAAAGGAAAAAAGAAGAAAGAAACCCATACCGTGACTGATGAGCACCATCTGGTGGGCTCGGGGAGAAGCGTGTGTGCAGCCCGACACCGTCAGCCCAGGGAGGAAACTCCCAGTGCTGAGGGGCTACGGCCCAGACCCGTCATCCTGAGTCCTTGTCTTTGCCTGTCTTTGGCCCAGGTGGCATCGGTGAGGCGGTGTCTGCTGCAGTTGTGGGTGAACCTGGAGTCACCGTCACCCGCCTGGCTGTCAGCCAGGTACCGAGAAGCGGGAAGCCAGCTGAGCTGCTGAAGATGTTTGGTATTGACAAGGACGCCATCGCGCAAGCTGTGAGGGGTCTTGTCACCAAGGGATAGGGGGGCTCGGCGTGCCACAGGCGGGGTTCTGCATACACATTCCTGGAAGGCTGGACAGGGGTGCTCACAGATGTCCCAAAATGAGAGGAAATATATGTTTTGAGAAAATGAATTACGCCTGAAGTGTTCTCTTCCTTAAAGTGGGTGGAGCCAGCAGTGGTTCTGGGAAGGGTGGAGGGAGAGGCAGGGAGGCTGGCATTCTTGATTTTGGGCCCCTTCCCTCAACTGCCAGAACAGCGGTCTGCACCCCTGCATGGCCAGGTGACACCACTGCAGCCCACCTCGCCTGGCTGAACCCAGCTGCCTCCCGTGGGCCCCAAGGCCCCTGGCTTTGCAGTTAGAGGTCTCCTAAAGTAGGGAGGTTGATTAGCTCCCTGTCCTGCTCCTTCTCATACCTCTTTCTCGTGCTCTTAGAAGCAGAGACAAATGGCAGCCTGTGCTGCAGAGCCTGCCTCATAGACACCCGCTCCATCCCAGGGAGGAGCTCTAAGGCTGGCACCAGGGCAGTTGTTGACAGGAGACAAAAGTGAAGGTCCGACTCCCACCCAGCCCCATGGGCCTCAGTCTTGTCCCCAGGGTGCAGATCTGCCCCTTCAGTTTGCTGACTCAGGCGCCAGGCTTAGCACTCTCTTTTGTTATGTTTTTGAGACAGTCTCACTGTGTAGCCCAGGCTGGGTGCTCCTGCCAGTCTCCAGAGTACTGGGATCACAGGTGCACACCTCCACACCCAACTGGGACTTTGCTTTAACAGCCTCTGATGGAGCGTCTGATGCAACATTTGAGGAGGTGAGGCTAGGGTAAGAGTAAAGTAAGAAAATCCAGGGCCTAGGATTTAGCTCAGCAGCCTAAGCGCCTGCCTTGCAAGTGTGAGGTTGTGAGTTTGATCTTCCTCAGCTGCCTTGTTGGGGAAGTGGTGTGAGCACCACCTGGTGGCTATTGATGGTGCTGCAACCCTTCTGGTGGCGCTTGGGAGGGAAATTGTCAGAATAGGGAACTGTGGGTGGTCTGGACGCTGGGCAGCAGCTTCTCCCAGCAGGAGCAGGGTGTGCAAGTGACATGGAGGCCCTCCTGCAAGCTTACGTACTTTATCACATTTAGTCCACCACAATAGGATGCCCCCTTTTACAAATGAGGCAACACTGAGGCTCGGAAGACAGTGTTTGCCCCAGCACCCTGAGCAAGGTGTGTGTGGAGCTGGGAAGAGCCCGAGTCTGTGGCTCAGAGACAGCAGCCTCTGCACCTTCTGCCCCTGTGGATCCCCAAGGAGGAACTGCACAGTCAGGCCTTCAGTCCCGCAGGGTGAAAGCAGCCTGCGGCTCAGACCCTGTGCAACTGTCAGCAGGTTTGCTGGGTGCACGTGACATGTCTAGAAGCAAATGGGACAGTGGTGCCCAAAAGTGCAGGCTGGCTGGGGAGGCTGTCAATGTTGTCACACTGGTCAGCCGTAGTCCCCGAAGTCCCAAAGACCTGAGCAGCCCTGGCCAATCCAAAGGAGAGGGCTGGGAGAGCTGCCCACACTGTCAACCTGCCTCCCAGGAGAGAAAAGCCTGGGCTGGCAGGTGCTTAGGGCTTGGGGAGGATGAGGGGACAGGAACCAGGCTCCCTGGCCCAGTCACCCACACCTGCAACATCCAAGATGCAGGAAAACAGTCTTTTAAAAAGATCCAGGAGTGATGGTGGGGTCCTGAAACCTTGCCATAGCCCTCTTACTGAGAAGACTTCATGGAGGAGTGCCTGAGTCCAGTCAGCCAGGCCGTCACGGGAACCCGGGTTCAGCTGAGTTTCTCTCTGACCCTGGCTGGGGAGGACCAGCCCTGGACCACGCTTGTTTGCTACGGAGTCTCCTGGGCCTGGCTGGAAGCAGGGGTCACCTGACCTGACAGAAGGAAAGCCTGGAGGTCAGTGTGGCCTGAGAAGTGGCCTGGGGGAAGCAGGCTTCTCCTGCTTCCAGGGGGAGCCCCTCCCAGCCCAGCTGGCCCAGGGATGCCGGAGTTCTCATCCCACCAGCTATGCAACTTGGAGGCCAGAACGCACTGCCCATTTCTCAGTGTCCACCTGTGGGAGAGGAAGCGGCGGGACAGGCAGGGACACCTCACAGGGCTTCCAGACCAAAGCTGGAGAGGCAGGTCTGGATCTGGTCACCCTCCCACGCCCTACTGCTCTCTGCTCCGTGTGTTGGGAGTCGTCTCCCCAAGCCTGTTTCCTCCGTGAAGCAGCTGTTTCATACAGCCATGGTGAGAACGAGGTGAGAGGTACACTTAAAAACAAGCGCAGATAAGGGCTCAGATGTTGCAAGTCCTGACTGCACGGCCAGGGTGAGTGGCCTTCGGCACTGTGCTGTGTGTGACTGCGGATCCAGGGAGGCCGGGACACTTCCCGCAGCAGCCCGGGCTGGCAGTGGGAGTCTGGGCCTGGCACTGCAGTAGTTGACCAGCACAGCTGGTTGTCAGGCTTTGTCAGGGTCGTGTTCACCACAGCTGTGTTGTGTTCACAGCTTTACTGAGAAGAGCATGTCGTATGTGTCACTTATCTACAGTGTAGAATTCTCTGGGTTTGTGGGCTATTCATTGGGTTGTACCACTATCACTGTGGCGAATTCCAGAGCTTTTCCATTCTCCCCCAAAGGAAGCACCTCACCCACCACCCCTGTAGCTGAGACCCATAGTGCTTGCTGCAGAGCTGGAGCCACACCCATCTCCGCTCCGGCCGAAGAGCCTCTCCTAGAGGGGTACTTGGACCATCAGTCATTCCCGCTTCTCAGCCTCTCGGAAGATGCCAGGGGTCTGGGATATTCCGTATCCTCAGCTCTTCTGGGACGGGGAGGTAAGGAGAGAGCAAAAGGTCAAGAGGCTGAGGCAGGAGGATGGCAGCAAGTTCCAGGCCTGCTGGGGCTACATAGTTCAAGCCTAGAATACATAGCAACGCCCTGTCTCAAAGTGTCCCTGGGCAAGCAACCCTGGTAGGTTTCTTAAAAGCACTGACCATCAGCGATCTGGGTTTTACAGACATGGATTTGAAGTGTGAACTACAGAAAATAGGTCAATACGCAGAGTGGGGAGAGAAATGATGTGATCACAGGTGTGAGGCACAAAGCCCCTTCCCCAGTCCACTCACAGATGGGCAGAGATCCGCAAGCCAGGCCTCTCGCCCCACTGTCCACTGCAGAGAAAGCGGCTCACCTAGACAAGGGCAAGAGCAGGAGAGTGTCTCCTTGGAGGCGGGTCCTGAGCTCAGGCTGCCCACCCAGCTTGGACACACTCTTCTCTGTTCGTGCTAGTTTAGGTGCTGACTTATTCTAGGTCAGCCACAGCCTTGGAAAGAATGAGCCCGTTGGTCCAGGTAGCAAGGTGGGAGAGGGGCTGCCTAGGGTCCAAGGTCCTAACCACTGCTGATGCGGGAGCTTTAGAGGGGCTTCTCACAGCCCTCTGGGAACCTGAGCAGGAAGAGCCATAAAGCTGCCGAAACCCCAACCTTGGTCTGTCCAGGCTGCCGTGATGTGCTATGGACTGGCAGGCTGAACCAACAGGGTCGGTTTTTGTTTGTTTTCTGTGGTGGGAATTGAACCCAGAGCCTTGTGTGTGTGAGGCAATTGCTCTAACCACTGAGCCACACCTCCAGTTCTTGGTGTTTCTTCTTATAAGGATAAAAGTTATATCACATCAGAGCTCTACACTCACGACCTCATTAACTTGAGTTACTTCCTCGTATGTTCTGTCTCCCATCACAGTCACATTAGGAGCTTAAGGCTTCAACCTATACTTAAAGTGAGGGGAAACGATTTAGACCACAGGGGCCCCCAGATCTGCCAAGTACACGGTTCACCCATCCTCCCAATGGGAAAGAGGGATAGAGATGTTGGAATCTAAAACAAAGGTTGCATTTGAAGTTTAAAGTACCTAGGATTGAAATGGGCAGAGGGAGGGTTCTTCAAAAAGCAGAAATTTGCCAACAGACCACTGACCATCCCCCAAAACACAGTGAGCGCACCCGCGTGCGCCTGCGCGCGTGCACACGCACACACGCACACACACACACACAGCTCAAGGCGTGGAAAAGCCCAGAGCGCCTGTGCTTCATCCAGATCTCACTTCCCAAGAGCAAAGGTTTCCAACATCAGCAAAATGCTTTCCGCTGAAAAACTGTCCATTTCTGCCTCAGTCTCCATCATTGTGCCCCAGGTGAGTGCCAGGACCTTGGCACATGCTGGAGCCCAGGTCCACTTCTTTTATTGAGCTCTAAGACCTAGACCTCAGCTACTTGCTCCATCCTCAGAGGCCCAAGTTCATAGCCACGGGTGAAAGAGGAGCCCCAGAAGCCCCTATAGGCCCGGGGGGTGCAGGGTTACCTGGGCCGAGCGGTGCCTCCTGCAGACCCACAGCGATGGTGATGCAGCTTTAAAGAGGGGGCTTTGCGGCCATCACTCACCCCCTGCACCACCGGGCAGGGCTCCTGCCTAACAAGGGCAGGCAGGGCCATGACTTCACTCCCAGATGACCCTGAGGACTCGAGTTCTCTAAAGAAGCTGCACTGAAGATTCTGTGGGCTGTCTGAGCTTGAAGCATCATGGATGAGTCAAAAGTATCTGGGGCTGTAGCTTTTTAAAATAAACAGACCAATCTCTGTGTCTAGTGTAGTGGTGCTGGTGGTTTGCACTGATAAGCTCCATTTCCAGGCCTTTTTTTTCTCTCCTTTTTGAGATAGGCTCCTGCTAAATCTCTAAACTGCCCAGCCTGGGCTTGAATTTTCAATCCTCCCTCCTCAGCCTCCAGTGCTGGGATCATAAGTGTGCACCACCATGCCTGGTCCAGTTACTGTAATTTCTGTATCTGACCTAATACTCTTGTGACTGATACACTAATTGGAACACTGAGTTAGCAGCCCGGTAACCCCGACCAACCCTGAGGCTGAGAACATCACATCCAAGGGCCGGGTTGTAATTGGCAGAGCACCTCCCTAGTGTGATTCAGGCCTAGCTTCAATCCCCAGCACTGGAAAAAGAAAATCGATTTTACCTATTTTGCTGTAGCCTGCCTAACTGGTGTTCTTACTGATATAACTGGTAAATGTATTGATTTATATGTGTATTTTTGTTTTTGTTTAGTGACTATGTTCCTAGAACCTCCTCAACAGGGGAGCATGGGCCAAGGTCATTCATATTTGGCTCAAAGTAAAATTTGGTGGCCCTGAAGCAAGGCCAGCAGATCGCTGTAGCTGCTGGTTTCAAACAGGAGCCTAAAGAGAATTCTTTCTGTGGTCTGTTAGCCATTTCAGATCTTTGGAAATGGAATGGTCAATTCATCAGAAAGAAATAGCAGGTGAGTATGGCGGACTTTAGGGGGCCTGCAGGGGAGAGACCCTGGAGCCTCGGTACCTGTACTGTGCAGTTGACTTGGGGTGCGAGGAGAACAAGGAGCTCCTCCTCTCTCTGGGGGGAGGCTGTGAGCCTGCCTGTGCTCGGGCTGAGAATCAGACATCTCATGTCATCCTGTCCCCCATCCCGTGTCCCCCTTCCCCTCCCCCCTGCCTAGCAAGTGGGAGCCAGTGAACTACACATCTTGTGAAAAGATTGGCTATGATATTTAGTATGAGCTCTCCATATGCAAAGATGAGGACAATCATTTGGAAGAAAACAAGAGACAATATGACAGGTAGTGAAGATCTCTGGCTGTCTAGCTTTGAAATTTATGCTTTCTTATGTCCCGTTCTGTTCTGTTTTGTTGTGTTTAATTTTTACCCCCTTTAAAATAAAATTTTAAAAAATTTTTAAAAAACAAAGTAAAATTTGTTTTTCTTCAAAGTAGAGACACTTCATGTTGGAAGTCTCAAAAGTACCACCTTTTGCCCTCACCCTCGTCCAGTGCTCCCTCATCTCCCAGAGGTAAGCAGCGGTCAGTGGCCTCCCTGAACCTCTTGACCAGGCCCCTCCCCAAGCTTACTCTCCACTCAGTAGCTTAAGGAAACTTCAGACCATCCCACATTCCGCCCTTTCAAACCCCCAGACCCGTGACCACGGCAGAATCAAACCCAGCCCCTGGGCAGGGCCTGCAAGGCCTCCTGCTCCCTCCCAGCCCATTTCAAACCATCTCTCCCTTGCTCTGCAGACTCCAGGAGCTGCCCACAGTTCCCCGACAGCCTCACCCACTTCCTCCTCTGCCTCCAGTCTGGTGGGCATCTGAACACTCAGGGCTGGGAAAGCGGAAGTCAGCACACACGGGGGGGAAACAGAGAGGCCTTGACGGGGTGGGAGTGTGGGGTGTGGGGCCCTCAGCAAAGACTTCTGACGGGAGAGGTGTTTCAGCAAAGCCTCCAGGCACAGACTGGTTTTTTTGTTGTTGTTATTTTGTTTATTTTTTTTCCAAATCCATTTTATTTCAAGGTTAAAAAGAAAATAAAAAGAAGAAAAAACTACAACAAAATTTCAAAACACATCGATCAGGGGCAACAATGGTATATACATTGAGCGTTGTCATCCCCAAATCATTCACCCAGTGTACAAGATGCCTGCATTCAATTGTCCAAAAATACCAGCACAAATCTTTCTCTTGCCGGGGATTTAGCTCAGTGGCTTAAGTGCCTGCCTAGCAAGCACAAGGTCATGGTTCCATCCCTGCATGCACAAAAAAAAAAGAAATTGGTAGTATAACTATCTTAACTACTTTTTATATACATATACACATACATATACATACGTATGTTTTTTCTTTCAGTTTCTCATACTAATGAAAAAAATACTATGTTTATATGTGTGTCTTATTTATTTCACTGAGTGTAGTCTTGAGTTGCATCCATTTACCTATAAAAGTCTCCAGTTTATAAAAGCCTTCTTTATAGCTGAGTAGTACTCCATTGTATAAAAAGGTCACATCTTTTTTATCCAATCCTGTCAGTGGGCATTTAGGTTGTTACCAAAATCTGGCTATTACAAATTGTGCTGCTATAAACATATGAGTGTACATATATCACTGTGGCACAACGTTTTAAATCCTTTTCAAATCCATTTTACTCAAACATAAAAAAGAAAAAAATTACAATAATACAATGGTTATAATTCTTTGGGAAGAGACCCAGGAGGGGAATAGCTGGGTTGAATGGACCTCCAAGCCTAATTTTTTGAGTAATCTCCACACTGATTTCCACAGTGGTTGCACCAGTCTACACTCCCACCAGCAGTGGAGAAGGGTGCCTTTTTCCCCACAGCCTCTCCAGCATTTGTTATTGCTTGATTTCTTGATAGTAGCCATTCTTTCTGGGGTGAGGTGGAATCTCAGTGTTGTTTTAATCTGCAATTCGCAAAAAAACAGTGATGTTGAACATTTCTTCACATATTTATTTGATGTTTGTACTTCTTCATCTGAGAAGTGTGTATTCATCTCAGATGCCCATTTTTGGATTGGGTCTTTAAATCTGGGATGATTTTTTTTTTTTGAGTTCTTTATATGTTCTAGGTAGTAATCCTTTGTCTGAGGAACAACTGGCAAACATTTTCTCCCAGGTTGTGGGTTGTCTCTTCACTCTGTGGGTGGTTTCTCTTGCTGTGCAAAAGCTTTTCAGAAGGGTGAGATCCTAGTTGTTGATTCTTTGTGATAGTTCCTGTGCAATCTGGGGTTTGTTCATAAAGTCTTTGTGTATACCAATGTCTTCAAGAGTTTACCTGCTCTATCTTTCAGTAGATTTAATGTTCCTGTATTACTATTAAGATTTTTGTTTGTTTGTTTGTTTGTTTGTTTGTTTTCATTGGTACCAAGGATCGAACTCAAGACCGCACACTTGCAAGGCAGGCGCTTATGATGCTGAGCTAAATCCCCAGCCCTACTATTAAGATTTTTTATCCACTCTGATTTTAACTTGGTACATGGTGAAAGATAGGGGTCCAGTTTTAATCTTCAGCATGTGGAGAGCCAGTTTTCCAGCACCATTTATTAAAGGAGCTGTCTTTCTTCCAGTGAATGTGTTTGACACCTTTTTCAAAGATAAGGTAGCTTAGTGTGTCTGGAGTTGTTTCTGCATCTTGTAATCTGTTCCACTGATCTTTAGGTCTGTTTGGGGTTTTTTAGTTTTTTTTTTTGTTTTGTTTTGTTTTATGTTTTTTTCCAGTACCATGCTGTTTTTATCACAGTAGCTTTATAATATAATTTCAAATCTGGGATTGTTATGCACCTTGTCTTGCCTTTGTTGCCCAGGATTGTCTTTGCTAGTCTAGGTCTCTTCTGGTTCTAGATGAATTTTAGGATTGTTTTCTCTAATTCTTTGAGATATGCTATTGGAATTTTGATTGGGATTGTATTGAATCTGTATACAGTTTTGGAAATATGGTCATTTGCACTATATTAGTTCTTCCTACCCAAGAGCAAAGGATATTTCTCCATTTTCTAATATCTTCTTCAATGTCCTTTTTCAGAGTACTATAGTTTTCAGTTAGAGGTCTTTAACCTCCTTTGTTAGATTGATTCCTAGATATTTCATTTTTTGGGGTGCTATTGTAAAAGGTATTGTTTGCCTGATTTCTTTCTCAGTGAGTTTGTTATTCATGTACAGAAAGGTTATTGATTTTTGAATGTTGACTTTGTAACCAGCTACATTACTGAATTTACTTATTAAATCTAGAAGTCTTTTGGTGGAGTTTTTGGGGTTGTCTAAGTAGGGTATCTTGTCATCTGCAAATAATGAAACTTTAACTTCTTCCTTTCCTATCTTTATCCCTTTTATTTCTTTCTCTTGTCTAATTGCTCCTGCTAAAGTTTCCAGGACTATGCTGAGTAAAAGTGGAGACAGTGGGCATCCTTATTTTGTTCCTGATTTCAGAAAGAAAGTTTTCAGTTTTTGTCCATTTAGTATGATGTTGGCTGTTGGTTTATCATAGATGGCTTTTATCAGATTGAGATAAAGACAATCTATTCCAATTTTCTTTAGGGTTTTTATCATGAATGGTTTTTGGACTTTGTCAGAAGTTTTTCTGCATCTATTGTGATGAACATATGGTTTTTGTCCTTGGCTTTGTTAATATGGTGCATTACATTTATGAATTTATGTATGTGGAACCATTCCTGCATTCCTGGAATGAATCCCACTTGATCATAGTGTACAACCTTTTTGACGATTTGCTGGTCTGTTTGCCCGTATCTTACTGAGGAATTTTGCATCAGTGTTCATTAGGGAGATTGGCCTGTAATTCTCTTTCTTTTTTTTTTTTTTTTTTTTTTTTGGTACTGAGGATTGAACTCACGACCTTGCGCTTACCAGGCAAGCACTTAACCAACTGAGCTAAATCCCCAGCCCGTAATTCTCTTTCTTAATTGGGTCCTTCTCTGGTTTTGGAATCAGAGTAATGCTTGCTTCCAGGAATGAATTTGAGAGTATTGCTTCCCTTTCAATTTCATTAAAGAGTTTGAGAAGTAGTGGTGTTAGGTCTTCACTAAATTTCTTGTAGAATTCAGCAGTGAATCCATCAGGGCCTGGCCTTTTCTTTGTTGATAAGTTTTTAATTACATCTTTGATTTCATTTATTGATATTGGGTTATTTAGGATTTTTATATCTTCTCATTTCAGCTTTTCTAATTCATATGTATCTAGGAATCTGTGCATTCTGTATTTTTCATCTTATTAGACTACAAGTTTGCAAAGTAGGTATAGATGATTCTCTGGATTTCTGCAGGGTCTGTTGTGATTTAACCCTTTTCATTCCTAATTGCATGGATTTGGGTCTTTTCTTTTTCTTTTTTTTTTTTTTAGATAAGGCTGGCAAAGGGTTTGTCCATTTTATTTAATCTTTATAAGAACCAACTCTTCCATTCATTGATTCTTTGTATTTTTCAAGCCTCTACTGTGTTAATTTTTGCTGATTTTTATAATTTCCTCCCTTGTAGGAGCTCTTGGTTTAGCCTGCTCTTCTTTTTCAAGAAGTTTGAGATTCAACATTTAGTTGTTTATATGTGCTTGCTCTGTTTTCCTGATATGGATATTTACTGCTATAAATTTCCCTCTGAAAACTGCTTTCATTGTGTCCCACAAGTTCTGGTATGTTGTACTGTCATTATCATTCAACTATATAAACTGTCTAATTTCTTCTTTAATTTCATCTGTGACCCATTGATTGTTCAATAGGGTGCTATTTAATTTCCATGTGTTGATGATGCTGTTGTGGTTTCCTTTGGCAGGGATTTCCAGTTTCATTGCACTGTGGTCTGATAGTATGCATGGGATAATTTTAGTTCCTTTACATTTACTTAAGCATGTTCTATGAGCCAGTTTATGGTATATATTGGAGAATGTCCCATGCACAGCTGAGAAGAAAGTGTATTCTGATGTTGTGGGGTGGAACACTATATAAACATCTACTAATTCCATTTATTCAGAAGTTTGATTTAGTTGTAATATTTCATTATGATTTTTTTGTCTGTTTGATCTGTCTTTCTGTGACAGAGTATTGAGGTCTCCCAATGTAATTGTATTAGGATTTATTTGAATTTTCATGTCCATTAGTCATTGTTTTAGATAGTTGAGTGCACTGATTTTTGTTACATATATATTTATGATTGTTATCTCTTCCTCTTGGATTGTTCCCTTTACAAGGATGTAGTGACCTTTATCTTTCTTAATCAGTCTTAGCTTGAAATTCACTTTGTCTTCAAATAGAATACCCCTGATTTTTTCTGCGTTCCTGTCACATGGAGTACAGTATTCCATCCTTTGACTTTCAGTCTATGAGTTTCTTTTTTTCTTTTTTTTGGTACTGGGGATCAAACTCACAACCGCGCACTTGCAAAGCAGACGCTTACATCGCTGAGCTACATCCCCAGCTATGAGTTTCTTTTTGAATTAAATGTGTTATCTTGTATGCAGTATATCGTTGGACCTTGTTTCTTGATCCATTCTGCCAGTCTGTGTCACTTGACTGGTGAATTGAGAATATTAACATTGATGGTTATAAGTGAAATGTATTGACTTATCCTTGTCATGTTATTTTCCTGTCATTGGCTCCCCTCCTTTTTCCCCTCCCTCTACTTGTTCCCTTCTCTCTAATTGCCTTCCCTGAGGAATTCCTTCTGTTGGGGTTCATGGAGCTCTGGTCTTTATGATCTCTTTCTAGAATGTCCTTCAGAACATTTTGGAGTGCTGGTTTGGTGGTCATAAATTTCCTCAGATATTCTTTGTCATGGAAGTATCTTATTTCTCCATTGCTTTTGAAAGATAGTTTTGCGGGATACATCACCTGGGTTGAAAGTTGTTTTCCTTTAGAACTGGGAGTACTTCACTCCAAGCTGTTCTTGACTTGAGAGTTCATGCTGAGAAGTCAGCTGTAATTTTGGTGGGCTTTCTTTTATAGATGATTTGTTTATTTTCCATAACAGTTTTTAGGATTCTATTCTTGTGTTGAATTTCTAGAATCTTGACTATGATATGCCTGGCTGTAGATTTTTTTTTCAATCATTGCTAACTGGAGTTCTATATGCCTTGTAAATTAGGCATTTACAATTCTCTACCAGGAAAGTTTTCTGTCACAATGTCTGTGAACATTTTTTTTTATGTCATTTTTGGTGTCTCCTGCTTGTCCATTGACTCCAATCAATCTTAAGTTATCTTTGTCTCGTCTAGCAGCTGCTGGATTGATTTCTCATGTTCCCTTGCTATTGAGAAATCTTTCTATTCCTGGTCACTAAATGCAAACCTGTCTTCACTATCTGAGATTCTGTCCTCACATTGGTCTAATCTGCTTTGAATATTTTCAGTGGAGTTTTTATTATCCTAGATAACTGCTTAAATATGCATTATGGGTTCCATTTCTGTCCTATGCTGAATTTCCATAATTTGCTTAAGCTTATCTATTTTTTTATCTAGGTCTGCTCCAATGTCACTGAGCATGTTGTGTATTTTGGTAATATCTGGAGTTATTTGAGAGGTTATTTCTGATGTCATTTTTTTCCAGAGCCTCATTCAATTGCTTTATTGTTTACACTTCAGAGAGATCTGGTGAGGGGCTTTCAGACTGTCCCACCTCATTGCCCTCTGGATTTGTCTGTGATGAACTGGATGTCTGGGGCTGCATTTTGCTTAAGTGTCTTCTCATTTTATTTTCTTTCTCTTTTGGTTTAGTTTAATTTCTGGGGTGAAACTTGTAAGTTGCCTATGGTGGGTTGCTTTTTTGGTGGTATTTAGGACTCTTAGATGATGATTACTTCTCTGAGGTATCTTCCAGGTATAGCTGGTTTTTGGGTTTTGAGTCTGTTGGAAGATTTTACCTCTTGTTTGTTGACGATAAGAAGCTGTTGCTTGTTTGGCCTAGTCTCTGGTTCTTTGGCACTGTGCCACCATATTTTCTGTGACCCTCAGTTAATCACAGTCATGGATTATCAGGACCAACAGCTTTTGGCAGGGTAATAGGTGATCTCAGCAGGCATGCCCTGGGACCAGACTCACCAGGCTCAGCACAGTACAAGCAGTTTCCACGGACCTGAGTCCAGCTAGGAGCTACCAGATGAGACCCAGAGATTTAGCTCAGTGGCATAAGGACCTGCCTGGCCAAGGGGCAGCACTTTAGGATTCCAGGCTCAGCCAGCCATCTCCAAGATGGCGCCCAGATAATTGCTCTTCCCTGTGGGAGGAGTGAGCCCTCTGCACTCCCTGCCAGCCAGTGCAGTCCTCCTCGTCTGCTGTTCCCCTCCACTGCTGCATCCCTCTGCAGAGGCCACTGGGCTCACCAGCTGTTAGCATGACATGTATCCCCAGGTTTGAATAGCCCCTCTTGTACAGTGAGCCCCATCTCAAGGAGCAGGAGCCACTGGCTGCCATAGCCACATTCTTCATTGAAGTTTTTCTCTTCACTTTCTCTGTGGGCTTCAAGTCACACTTCAGATTCTTCCCAGGTCCAGGGGACCTACTTCCTCCCTTCTTGTCTTCCGCAGGATGCTCCAGACTGGGTTTTGACTGAGCGTATTCCAGGAAGCATCCAGCTTGGACAAGAGTAAAGTCTACTTTGACTAGAGGGCACATACAGGGAAAATAGAATTATTACAGGCAGCTAAGTTAGATAGATATTAATATGCAGCCCAAGAGGAAGGGGTCCCCAAGGCTATCTGCACAAAAACAAAGGCATTAGAACTGTGGCTGGAGGCAAATCTGGAGAGAGCCAGGCCTCAGGATGGAGAAGCAAGGCCAGGTCTGCGAGCCTCCCTACAGGCAAACAGCAACCCGAGAGTGCGCTGTAATTAGCACCCCCTGGTCCAGGGGGCCCAGACAGGCATCAAGCACATAGGTGGGTGACCAGAACATTGGGACCTATGCTCCCCTCCCTTCCCCAAAACCATATACCCTTGCTGTGTGATTCCTTTCCCTATTGATCAATATTAGCTAAATCACCATGCTTGTAACCCTGCAGTTTGTAGTCTGACCCACGTTGCACCCACGTTATGATTTTGCTGTATAAACTGTCCCTAATAAAGGACCTCATTGCCACCCCATTGGGGACCCCACCTGGAAATCCAGGAGCTGGGCTAGGGATTTAGCTCAGTGGCTTAAGTGCTTGCCTGGTAAGCGCAAGGTCGTGAGTTCAATCCCCAGTACCAAAAAAAAAAAAAAAAAAAAAAAAAATCCAGGAGCTATTCTTCTTCCCCTTATTTCCAATAAAACTCTCTGTCATGGTTTATGTCGGTGGCCCCCAGCCCTCATGTATTTGCATTGTACATTTGTGACTGGTTCATTGTCTAGTGCTTGGATTGGTGGTGTCAGTGCTACACCCTCCTAGGGGGTGGAGCCAGGATGTGATGTAATGGCAGGGAGAAGGTGTGTCTCTTTCTCTTGCCGGTTTCCACTTGCAGTTTTGCAGCCACCATGAACTGCGTCCTGCCATGCCACCCTGCCTTGGAGCCAACTGAGTATGGACTGAAACCTCCAAAACACTGTAAGAAATAAACCTTTCCTTTCCCGACTTTGGGCATCAGGTATTTTGTCTCAGTGATGAGTAAAAAGTAACTAAGACAGAATTTGGAACTAAGAGTGGGGTCATTGCTGTGACTATACCTGACCATGTTTTTCGAGAGGCTTTGGAAACGGCTTGTGGGCACAGTTTGGAAAGGTTTGGACTTGTTGCCTGGATACATAGAGCTGGAGCAGCTGAAGCTGTTCTGTAGAGGAGATTCTGGTGAGAGCTCAGGAGACCAGAAGGCTGACAGAAAGCCAGATAGTAAAGACCAGGCTTGCGAGGTTTCTGCTGGGAAGGAGGACTGTATTGGTTGTTGGACTCCCTATGATGTGTGTTATGGCTTGGCAGAAAGTTTGTCTGCATTTTGCTCATGCCCAGAGGCTTTGCCTGAGACTGAGATTAAGGGTAATGGACTGATTAATGTGGCAAAGAAAATTTCAAGGCAGTCAAATGTTGAGGGTGTGGCATGGCTATTGTTGGGGGCTTTTAGCCAGATCTATGTTGCAAATCAAGAGCAAAGAGCCCAGCAGGATAATTTAAAACACTGTGAGTTTGGCATGAAGGAAAACTCCAGTAAAGCTGTGGATTGTAAAGATAGAGATGAGACTTTGATTGCTGAGAAGAAACAGAGAGATAAGAAAGATGGCCACCGGGCATCCCAGGAAGCAGCAGGTCTCCACCCTTTGTAGCCCCAAAACTGCAAAAGTGAAAGAATTTTCTCAGATGAGAAAGCTTCAGAGCACCATGCTCCAGAATGGCACGGGTGGCCACGTGAGGTTCCAGAATGGCGGCAGCCACATGAAGTTCCAGAATGGCAGCAACATAGAAAAGCATTTCTTCACAATCAGGTAAACAGAGCTCAGCGAACTAGGCAATCGACCCCTACAGCCAAGAGAGAGAAAAACCTGGCTACTGCTCCAGCTGGCAGCAGGCCTTGGAAACATCCACATGGTGCTGATTTTAGGTGCAAGGAAAATGCACAAATTCTGAGCATAAGAAGGTTTCCACCTCAATTGCAAAGGGCCTGGGAGGCCAAGCAGTGTGCCCCTGAGAGGGCAATATGTAAAGATGTAAGTGTGAAGCCAAGGGTGCAGTGGAGACCCCAGAAGTTTGGAAAAGCCAAGAACGCGGATCATCCAAGGAAAGCTGCAAAAACTGAGCAGAGAAGGTTTAAGAGAAAAGCTGCGGGAGCTGAAATCCCTGGAAGTGCCCTGGGGGTGGAATCACCCAAGCCTTTTGGAGCTTGCAACCAGATTGCTTCAAATGCTGAGCATGGAACTCTAGGACTTAATGTTCGCCCTGCTGGATATTGGACTTGCTTTGTTTCCAATGCGTCATATTCTCCCATTTGTAACTTTTGGAATGGTGATGTTTATTTTGTGCCTTTGCATTTCAGAAATGTCTAACCTTGTTTCACTTGTACAGGGGGTTACAATTAAGAGTTTGCCATAGATATTGGAGGAGACTTGGGACTTGGACTTCTCAGCAATGCTAAAAATGTTAGGACTTTGGCAACTCTTGGAGATGGACTAAATGTTTTTTGTATGAAGGTTGTATATGAGTCTCTGGGGGCCAGGGGTGGAATGTCATGGTTTATGTCAGTGGCCCCCAGGCCTCATGTATTTGCATTGTACATTTGTGACTGGTTCATTGTCTAGTGCTTGGATTGGTGGTGTCAGTGCTACACCCTCCTAGGGGGTGGAGCCAGGATGTGATGTAATGGCAGGAAGAAGGTGTGTCTCTCTCTTGCCGGTTTCTGCCTTGCTGTTTGCAGCCGCCATGAACTGTGGCCCCGCCATGCCACCCTGCCTTGGAGCCAACTGACTATGGACTGAAACCTCCAAAAAACGGTAAGAAATAAACCTTTCCTTTCCCAACTTTGGGCATCAGGTATTCTGTCTCAGCGACTAGTGAAAAGTAACTAAGACACTCTCCTAACATCTTCCTGTGGTTTGTGACTTTATTCCCTGATGTTGTAAGACCACAAACTCAACACATACGATGTCTAACAGGTTGCAGGTTATATTTTTCCAATATCATTTTAGAGGTCCCACTGAAATAACTGGAAAAAAAACTGTAAAAGGGTTATTATAGCTTGACTTGGCCAATACATGTGAGAATGCACTCTGATTCAAATGTAACTGTCTTGCATATTTGTCTGTCTAATCTGTGTTAATAATCATTTAAAGCACCTAAAGGTGCTTCATTTAAGATTTTTTATAGCCCAACAATTTTTTTCTTGAGATTTCCACAAAAACTGTTCATACAGGATTTCAAGGTGGCCAAACTCACTTAAAAATATCAGCAGATAAGAACTGAAAGGCTCAAGGCTGGCATAAGACTTACAAATAAAAGCCTTGGAATTTGATAACAAAAAGTTTCGTATGATTTAGGTTAATGTATCTGTTTCTGTGTGTTAACTTTCAAGTATACATTATCCTCCAAAGGTTCCACTTAAGATGGCTTATAGACACTCAAGATACTCGTCCAAATGCTTGTGACTCACAGAGCTTAGCAGTAGTCTAATTTAAATTAGGTGGTAAGTACCAATATCTTTAAAATTGGTGACATGTTTCCATTCAGGTTGACAGACAACCAAGATAGCACCAAAAATTAGTTTTATAAATGCAAACTCACTGGGGGTTTAGCTCAGTGGCACAAGCGCCTGCCTGGCAAGTGCAAGGTCATGACTTTGATCCCCGGTACCAAAATAAATAAGTAAATGAATATGAACTCTACTATTGTCTATGTACCATAATTTAAGAGTTTTTCCTTGGTCAAAGATAATATAAATAGCCTTAAAAAGTGTCATCTGTTATGTTGAGTCATCTAAAATAATTATTTTGGCTATAATTAAAAGATTAAATTTTCTAATCTTGTGTGGCCTCAGGCAAATCCCTCACCCATCAGAAGGGTCTCTGCTTGCTCACTGCGAAGACAGGATAGTGTCGCGTTCTCTACTTCACACGATGTCTCAGGTAGTTCTCTGGCCTGACCACAAGGTATTAGACACAGCAGTGGTGAGGAACGGAGGGAGACCTGGCAGCCAGCTTAGCCACCCTGGATCTGGTTTTGACTCCCACACCCAAAACTCTGAGATTCCAAGTCAGTCTTACCCTGTTTGGTCCTGCTGTCCTGACCAAGAGAAAGGAGACACAGAATCTCCAGGCAAGTCACAAGAATTCATAGAGGTCTGTCCCAGGACCAATGCATATCTCTGGATTCTTATTTTACTTTTAAAATTCATGTGGGCTTTTCTTTCTGCTCTGTAACATTTAGTTTTTCATAAAAATAATCTTTTACATCACTTATTTGTAGAACTTGTATTTTACCCTCCTTAAATGGTGGTACACGCTTGTAATCCCAGCACCCAGGAGGCTGAGGCAGGAAGTTCGCTGCAAGTTCAAGGCCAGCCTGGGTTACAACCTGAACAACATAGTGAGACCCTGTCTCAAAAAAAAAAAAAAGGCAGAATTCTCCATCTAGTCTTGGGGGATTTTCATGGTTTTTGTTTTGTTTTGTTGATGTAGGAAGATTTTAACTTCAAATTCAATTCCTTTCATGAATGTAGAATAACTTCAGTCATGTGTTTCTCTTAGTGAGTTTGTGTAGTGGTTACTGATACAGGAAGTAGGGCACAGTAAAGCTGGCTGGGAAAACAAACCGGACCAGTGAATTACAAGGGCTCAGGGCAGTGCCAAATGATCCCCAGGACCCCGTATGTAGAACTTCTCACAGGTTCCTACGAGATGCAGACAACATACACAAGGAGCCCGTGATGTGATTCTTCACAGTAGCCACTCGTGTCTTCTAGGTCAGAGTGTACATTTATTTTTGCTCTTTTCCTCCTATCTTCCTTTTTTTTTTTTTACCCCAAGTTTGCTCTGCACAGCCAGTTTTTCCCTTATCCCCTTCACCCCTTATTTTTCTATAAACTTATGGCACTGTTTTGGTTTGTTCCATCCAATTCTTTGTTCAAGGCAAAAAGAACCTGGAATATGTTCAATGGGGAGATTTCTGAAGGAGCTACCCAACAACAGCATCTTTGAGGAAATTTACCTCATTTATTTACCTCATTTAAATTTGTGCTGCTTCAGCAGCATCCTACAAGTTCTAAAATTGTATTTTCATCTAGTCCAGATTTTTATGTCTTTTGGTCCCTGGGTTATTTACAAATGTATCATTTAGTTTCTAAATATTTGGGGACTTGCTGGACACTTCTCTATGCTGAATGTAAATTCAGTGGTCAGGATTGATTCCAGGGCCTAGATCATGCCAAGAAGGCCTCTACCACTGACCTACATCCCAGGCTATCAACTGAATCCTTTTAAATTCATTGAGAATTGTGTTTATGAGAGTATGCACCTCTGAAAGTAATATGCATTCTGTTACTGAGTCAAGTAGTTGCTATTATTGTTCAAGTTATATGAATGACTTTTCTTCCCATTTTATTATTGAGAGAGGTGTTAAAATTTTCAATTATAATGGTAGACTTCTCCATTTCTTGTTGTAGCTCTATGATTATATCCTACATAATATGCATCATATATTTTAGAGCAATTATTAACTGTTCAAATGTTGGATTATTAAGTTTTTGAAAAGGATACTCATGCTTTCTTTTTTTTTTTTTTTTTTTGGTACCGGGGATTGAACTCACGACCTCACGCTTGCCAGGCAGGCACTTAAGCCACTGAGCTAAATCCCCAGCCCTCATGCTTTCTTGATGAATTGATGTTTATCATTATAAAATGACCTCTTTCACTTTGGTAAAGTTCAGTGTCCTGAAGTCTACTTTATGTGATAATTACAGCTTTCTCAGATTAGTGTCACCATGGTATATGATTTTCTATACCCATTTTCCCCACACTTCATTCACTTTAGTTTCTTTCTTTCTGTTGTAGCCTCTGTCATAGCTTGAGCCCTCTGGACGGAGACTCCCACGTGGGTCAGTGACTTCTCGGCAGAGAGACTTGATGTACAGCCTCTTTCCAGAGGTCAGGGGTCAGGCAGCTGTAGGTCTTGGAGGTGGCATCCAAGGTGGTCTTGGTGAAGTTGCCCAGAGTGGCAGTATAGTCCCTGGCACAGTTGTAAAAGTCATTGACCTGGCCAACAGCAGTAGCTTCAGGGCCCAGGGGCTGAGACGTGTCCACCCCTCTGGGGTGGGGATCAGACGTGCCAACACGGAGCCACACGGCCACCACCGTGTGAGATGCAGGGAGGGGCTTTCCGGTCTCCTTCCCCCATACCCTCCATCCCCCATGGGGATGATGGGGAGCTGGCCCCACGGATGGGGTGGCCCTGTGGATGGCAGTGCCACCTCCTCAGACCACTTTGCAGCCAGACTAAAATGACCATTGGAGACGTGACCAATGGCGATAGATACCCTGAACCTGGTCTGCTGGCCAGCATGGGTCTGTGTCTGCACCAGCATGATCTTTAGAACTTCATTCTTGAGGGAAGTGACCAGGAAAAAGCCCATCATTTCAGACTCCTCGATGGGCAGTGAGAAGAGCTAAGTCTCCTCCAGGGACTGACCATGATGTGCCTGACCAGCCAGCTCGGCTCGGGGATGGGTATCCACTCCTTGTCTTCGGCCTAAACCCGAGCCCCAGGGCCTTCAGGCCCACCTGCTCCGCTGGTGTCATCTGTCATGGATGTTTTTCTGAGAAAGAAGCTTCTATCCCTTTAGCTTTAACCTATTCTCTAATTTTTAATTACTAGTATATGTTTGTAATACTATTATACTTACTCTGGGAAATTGGTACATGTTCATATTTACATATTGATCATTTTTACTCCTCCGCCTTTCCCTTTATATATTTATCACTGAAGTAAGTTTTTTATAGTCAGTGTATAGATACTGCTTGCTTATTGGCTGACTGGATGGTCTTTTTGAGACAGGCTCTCACTATGTGGTTGAGGGTGGTCTTGAATTCAAGGTGATCCTCCTGCCTCAGCCTCCTGAGTGCTAGGGTCATCCTGAAGACCAAGGAACAGAGAAATGCTCCATGCCCTAACAGCAGGCACTGGCTCCCTCCAGGGAGTACAGAGGAATGGGGGACATTTGTGTGTATAATGGTGAAGTGGGTTCAAGGAGCTGCAATTGTACCTCTAGGGTTTTATTTCTTGGTCTGGGGCAGACCAAGCAATCCTCTCTACTCTCTTTTGTCTGCTAGCTTCAAGTCTTCCCTGAGGTCAGGACCCCTCTGTCCTCCCTCTGCAGGTGCTGTGCCCCACTGGGAGCCCCACCTTTCCACTGCCCATGCAGGAAGAACACGGAGAGCTTAACAAACCACGTTTGCCTCACCTCTTGGTTTCTCTTTTGCTTCCCCCGGAAAAACTCAAGTTTCCTTTCAACCCTGTGAGTGGCCCAGTCTGCTCTGTTAGTTGAGCCACCATCTCACCTCAGGCCTCTGATTCAGGACTGAATCGGGCCCAGCCCCCCTTCACTGCCAGGCAAGTCGCAGCTCCTCAGGGACACAGCATCTCTCCCTTGGGGACTTCTGGGCTCCTGCACCTCGGTACTGTGAGCAGCGCCCCAAACTTTGTTTAGCTGCTCCCTCTGCCTGAGGCTGCTCCCTCCACCCCTGCCTCTCGCCCCTTAATTCTTTCTAACTTTTGAAAACTGTGGACTGGCACATCCATAAAGAAAAGCCCAGAGGACACAAGTACAGTGTGACAAACAATTACAAAGAACACTTAGGTAACCAGCCGGCAGGTCAAGAGCCAGACGCCTACCTGTTTCTTAAAAAAACACCTCTAAAGTTATGAACGCTTTTCTTTCATGCTCCTGATTTTTTCTTTTTTGCAATGATTAAACTCAAGTCCTTGTACATGCTAGGCAAGCTTGCCACTGCTGAGCTACAGTCCCAGATCCCGAGACTTTTCACAAGTAAGTGTTACAGCTGGGAGCGAAGTGCTGTGGGGATGCCGAGGCTCCTGGGCCTTTCCCTGTCCCCTAAGGGACCCCAGCCCTGGAGCCCCTCTGTGTCCTGGGCCTCAGGCTGCAGGAAGCGCGTCCTAGCACACGACTTCCTCTGTTGTTTGCTTTGTGCTTTCCCCTTAATGGGTTTGGCAGTGTTACTGGTGTGGAAGCAAGAGTGTCCTTGCAGTGTCTGTATGCTGCCAGAGCAGTTCAGCTCCCCTTCTTCACGTGGTCTCCTAGCGCAGACATTTGGATTGTTTCTAATGGTGCCCTTTACACGCAACACGGCGATGGACATTCTTGCCAGGGAGCCACCACCTAGACAGTGTCCAGGGTGAGATTGCTGGGGTGTCAGCACCTACAGACACCCTCGCTGGGGCGTCAGAACCTGCAGACACCCCCAAGTTGCTTTCCAGAGGATTGGGAGCAATTTCCGTTCCACTGCTGTGAATAGAGACCCTTGCTTTGCCCCTCACCAACACTTGGTATTATCGGACTTAGAGTTTTCCCAGGATCCCTGTGGGATCTGCTTGGTTTCTGAGTCTCAGATGAACTGTCCCGTTTCCCAGGAGTCCCTCTGTCCCCAAGCCATCCCTAATTCTCTGCCTGCTGTGTGCCTGCCTCTTGGGGAGACCCGCGGCCAGCTTCTGGTCTGTGCCTGTTTTCCACTGTCCTGCAAAGCCCAGACGCACGTCAGTCCCAGCTCAGTCCACACTCAGGTGTGAATGACTAGTGCAGCTTCCTTTTCCGGGTCGTGAACAATAATGCACTGGCGAGGCCTCCAGCCCAGGGTCCGCCCTTAAAAGCTACTTGAGAAACCTCAGTATAATGCATGTTCGTGACCCAGAAGCCGCCCATGGGGACGCAGTTGAAGTCTCGGGCTGCCCTCCCACTCTGGCCCGGAACATGCTGGGGAGCCCACGCAGGCAGAGGAAGATTTCCATGTGGGCCAAGGGACAAAAGTGGGCAGAGAAGAGCCCACACCACAGGCGGCTCTAGCTCCCTCTGCTGCTGCTGGCTCCCACATTCAGCCATTTCCTGTCAGTGGTAATCTCTGCCCTTCATATCGTTTGATTTTAATTTGTGCTAAGAACTGGGGCATTTGACAAATTTTCTTTTTTGGAATTTAGAACCACATGAGATCCATTTGCTATTCCTGTCAATCTTAGACACTTATTTTCCTGCTGTTGAGCTGGCTGCTGACCGAAGCCCACAATGAAGGAAGGAATGAAGGACCCCGCTGTGTGGACAGGAGCCCAGTCCTGACTCACAGCCCAGCGCTCTTCAACCTGCTCCTGCGTGGGAGAATCGTGCCCTCTTTCTGCAGGATTCCCGGGCACTACCGAGGCCACACCCAGCCACGTCTCACTCCTTGGCATTCTTATCAGGCAAACATGAAAATATGTAAAATGAGCATGGAGTCAAGAACAACACTAGCTGGGTACACGGCTGCACACGTGGAATTACAGCTACTCAGGATGCCGAGGAAGGAGAACTGCAATCTCAAAACCAGCACAGGCCACGTAATGAGGCCCTCCCTCAAAAAGGGCCGGGGGTGGGGGTAGCTCAGGGGATGAGTGTGCCAGTACCAAAAACATGAATAATATTCTTCTGTTTCTGGAGCGTGGCTGGTGCCAGGCTGCACTGAGAATTGCTCATGCAATATAGCAGATATTGTTATATACATGCTACGGGTGAGGAAACTGAGGCTGGGAGAAGGTGAGGATATTAGCCAGCTTTGCCTCACTGGGACAAAATATCTGAAGTAACCACCTTAGAAGAAGCAAAGCATCGTTCGGGCTTACAGCTTCCGAGGTCCCTGTTTCTGGCCACGTGGCTCTGTGTCTTTGGACCTGTGCAGAAACAGTGCATCCTGATAGAGACACAGGGTCAGCTCACACAGCAAGGAAACAAAACACAGGGAGGGGCCAGGTCCCCATATTACCTTCCAGGGCCACACCTGGGGGGCCTGAATTCCCTTTATCTGGGCCACACCTCATAAGGTTCCACAGCCTGCCTGTAGCACCACAGGCTGGCAAAGAAGCCTCTAACACTTGGTCTTTAGGGGGGTCTTCGAGATCCAAGCTACAGAACCATGGGTCCACAGTTAGGATGGAGCAAGTTAGTGCAGACCAATTCCTACTCCAAGTCCTATGGGTTAGCCTCTAGCAGTATGGTTTCCTGGCACTAGCCAGGGAAGGTTTAGTGTGGGCCCATTGTTAAGAGGGGCGCTTGCTATCAAGCAATAGATATACCTGAGCTCAGTTTTTAAAACTTTTTCTAACCTTTTTTTAAAGCTAATTTTTTTAAATTTTAAAAACAGAAGAATAAAAATAATTATACAGGGCCTCCCACCACCCTCGGACCCTGGACCTCCACCTCAGAGGGCAGGCCACTTCCATGCCCACCCTCCCACCACCCTCAGAGACCCCCTCACCTCCTGGACCAAGTACTGCTGTTGATCTTTGGCTCCCACTCCTCCTCCCAGAACCTTGGACTGCAGTGGATTAACGGTGCCATGTCGATGTAAGACTCAGTAACCCCTCAATTGAAACAGAGAACCTCAGCAGGCTTCTGTCAGTGTGGTGAGTTTGCCCCTAAAATAGAGATATTTAGTGGGTAAACAGGAACAGTAGCAAAGCTCCCTTCAGCTCTAGGATCTTGGCAAGCTTTGCAAGAGTGTGGGTCTCTCCACACAGAGAAGATCAGAAGGGTTGAGGAGGGTGCCAATAAGGTCTCCCCCAACCTGGAGAAAATTAAAAGGACTTATGAAACACCCAGTGACACAGTAGGGTCCCAGCCGAGACAAACACTATAGACAGGGAGATCTGGTGGCCTGAAACAATCTAAAGACATAATAACAGCAGGAACTAGGGGTTGATTCCCATCAGTACTCCTAGGCTTCTCAGCTTAGGAAGAATATGGGACTCACATAACAGGCCCTGCAGGGGGAATTCAAGTGACTGGCCCACCTCTTCATTGTGGCACCCAGCAGTTGGACTAACATTCACCACACAGTAGGACCCTAAGATACACACCACTGACAGTTGAGACTAGTGGGATTGAAAGACCAAATATTAGCACAAAAGGTGAAAATGACAAAACAAAAAAGCAAAATGAAATCTCAAATATCTAGCCTATCAGGAACAAGTACAGGAGACAGTGAAATAGAGAACTTTAAAAGTCATACACCTTAAATCTCTGAAAAGATAACAAGTGAAATAAAGAAACAAATCCATGAGGCTATAGAAGAAATCAAGTTAGAAATAGTTTCTCACATAAAGACAGAAATGACAACCTTAGCAAAGGAGTTGCTCAGCATAGCTAGAGAAGAAATAGATTTAAAAAACAAAAGTACAGGAGCATGGGAAACTTATTGAAACCTTGAATGAACAATATAGAAAACATGCAGAATGCATGAAACAAATTCAAAGAGATAACAAAGAAATGAAAAATTCTATTGAAAGCTGTCAAAACTGTTTAAATGAAGCTAAGGATAGAATTTCAGACCTTGAGGACAGGATTGCAGTTAGCAATCATAAAAGGATAGAACTTTTAAAAATAACAAAACAGCATGAAATGACAATTCAGCAGCTTCAAGGTGATGCCAAGAGAAACAATATAAGATTAATAGGCATCAATGAAAATGCAGGAGTCAATGTGAATGACATCGGTAAACTATTTACAGAAGTAATAGCAGAAAATTTCCCAAACATGGGGAAAGAACCTGATATACAGATAAGAGGCACATAGAATGCCAAATAGTCAGAAGCAACATAAATCTACACCCAGACATATAATAATTAAGATCCCAGACATACAGCATAAAAACAGAACACTACAAGCTGTTAGAAAAAAGGCACAACTCACCTATCAAGGAAAGCTGATTAGAAACACAGCAGATTTTTCAGCACAAACCCTCAAGTTAAGGTGAGCTTGGAGTGAAGTATTTCAAGTCCTGAAAGAAAACAACTTTCAACCCAGACTGATGTACCCAGCAAAACTTTCATTCAAATTTAATGAAGAAATAAGATACTTCCATGACAAAGAACAACTGAAGAAATTCATGCCCACCAAACCAACTCTAGAAAGAGTACTGAAAGACATACTAGAGATAAAAAATGACCACAATTTCCAGAACAACAACAGAAAGAAACCACGAGGCAGGGCAAGCAATTAAACAGGGGGAAAAGCAGAAAGCCAACAGCAGGAAAATAACATGACAAACTTGAACCACTATGTATCAGTTATATCCATCAATGTAAATGGTCTCAATTCACCTATTAAAAGAAATAGGTTGACAAAATGGATCAAGAAACAGGATCCCACAATATGCTATATACAAGAAATATATCTGACTCAAAAGGAAACTCATAAATTAAAAGTCAAAAGGTGGAAACCAATATTCCAGACAACAGGAACCCAGAAAAAAGCAGAGGTAGCTATTCTGTTTGTAGACAATGTGAACTTCAAACCAAAAATGATCAAAAGAGATAAAGAAGGTCACTACATACTTGTTGTGGAAAAATTCAAGAGGAAGAACTAACAATTATAAATATATATGCACCAAATACAGGAGCACCCAACTATATAAGACAGATACTAATGGACATGAAAAAACCAAATACACAAGAACACAATTGTAGTAGGGGACCTTAATACCCCATTGTCACAAAGAGATAGATCAACTAGATAAAAAGTCAGCAAAGAAATAACAGAACTTAATCAAACCTGTGAGAAAATGCACTTAGTAGATGTTTACAGAGTGTTCCACCCAACTGCATCAGAATACACATTCTTCTCAGTTGTGCATGGGACATTCTCCAAAATAGACCCTCTATTAGCCCATAAAACATTCTTAAGTAAATATAAAGGGATTGAAATTATCCCATGCACATTATCAGACCATAGTGCACTGAAACTGGAAATTAATAGCAAAACAAATTGCAAAACTACATAAATACATGGAAATGAAGTAACAACCTCCTGATCAATGGGTTACAGGTGAAATTAAAGAAGAAATTAAGCAATATCAACAATTCAGTGAAAATGCAGATACAACATACCAAAACCTCTGGGATACAATTAAAGTGGTCCTAAAAGGGAAATATATAGCAATAAATTGTCATATCAAGAAAACGGAATGAGTACAAATAAACAACCTAATGCTACATCTAAAGCTTCTAGAAAAAGAAGAGCAAGTCAAGCCCAAAGCTCACAGAAGAGAGGAAATTATAAAGATCAGAGCAGAAACTAATGCAATTGAAACTAAAAAATAATACAAAGAATTAATAATTCAAAAAGCTGGTTTTTTTTGAGAGAATAAACAAAATTGACAAATCTCTAGCTAACCTTATAAAGAAAAAGAAAGAAAAAACACAATAAGAACTGAAAAGAGAGAAATTACTACAGATCCCATGGAAATTCAAAATATCATGAATACCTACTTTGAAAATCTCTACTCATATAGGGTGGAAAACACAGAGGAAATGGACAGATTTCTAGAAACATAAACTACCAAAGCTCAATCAAAAAGATATAACAATTTTGTTTTTTTTTAAATTTTATTTTATTTTAAAAGGGAGTAAAATTAAACACAACAAAACAGAAAAGAATGGGACATAAGAAAGCATAAATTTCCATATCTTTGCATATGGGGAGCTCATACTAAATAACATAGCCAATCTTTTCACAAGATGTGTAGTTCACTGGCTCCCACTTGCCAGGCAGGGGGGAGGGGGAGGGGGGACACAGGATGGGTGACAGGACGACATGAGATGTCTCATTCTCAGCCCACATGCAGGCAGGATCGCAGTCGCCCCCCAGAGATGGGAAGAGTTCCTTGTTCTCCCGGTGTCCCAAGTCAACTGCATGGTGCAGGTCCGGATGCACCAGGGTCTCTCTCCTTCAGGCCGCTGAAAGTCTGCCACACTCTCAACCGCTCCCAGAGAGGGGAGGAGTTCCTTGTTCTCCCGGCACCCCGAGTCAACCGCACAGTGCAGGTCCTGATGTGCCAGGGTCTCTCTCCTTTGGGCTGCTGAAAGTCAGCCACACTCAGCTGCCCGCAGAGAGGGGTGGAGCTCCTTGTTTTCCTGGCACCCGAGTCAACCACACCTTGCAGGTCTGATGCGCCAGGGTCTCTCTCCTTAAGGCTGCTGAAAGTCTGCCACACTCTCAGCTGCCCCCAGAGAGGGGGGGA